>JBCJKH010015811.1:14594-30425 GCA_039877255.1 Loriculus beryllinus
GGAAGCTGTGAATGCTCCATCCCTGGCAGTGTTCAAGGCCAGGCTGGACAGAGCCTTGGGTGACATGGTTTAGTGTGAGATGTCCCTGTTTATGGCAGGGGGGTTGGAACTAGATGATATTAAGATCCTTTCTAACCCTAGCTATTCTATGATAAAGGCCTCTTAAAAATGTGTAAACAGCCCATTGGAATTTATAATTTTTTGTCTGATGATCTTGTATTTGCTTCCTTCAGTAGTTTCTCAAATTGATTCTTATTTGATGCAGATACTCAAAAATGAACTACCTCCCACACTTCATTTAGAAAACCTCTCTATTTTTTCATTTGTTCTAAGCAGCTGTTCTAAATTCTCCTTATCAATTCTATAACTCCTCTCTCCCTACCATCAGCTGAATTTTTACGTGGTGTGCCTCACACTGAAGGAAGTAAATTAGGAGCAAGACTTATGCAGGTAAAGAAGTTTAAAAAAAAAGGCATTTTTACACAATACATGTTTTAATTATGAAAACTCCTTGTTGCAAAATGTTCCGGCATCCAAAACAAAAAATAGGTTAAATGAAGAAGTAGTCAAGGATGGTTCAGATGCAGTCTTTTTACTTAGGAATTCTATCAGCTGCTTCTTGCTGGAAACTGCCATTAGAGTAAATTATATTATCTTTTTTTCCCTCCTCTTGTCTTAACATCCACTTGTGAAGTTGGATGTAGGCTGTGTGACTTTAGGCCTGATTCTGTAAGATATCGCTAATTCTTAAAAGTCTTGTAAATCTCAGGAGCATGAATGCTTGAATAGAACATTCTCGGAGAATCTGAAGTTGCATTTCTCTGTTGTTCCTCACCCCCTCAGATGATTACATTTCCCTTCTCATAGTTACCCTTTTCCCAAAAGCCGTTAGCTTCTTTGCAAATAAGGCCAGGCCAGCAGTGGAGATGTGAAGGTTTAAAAGTTGTACTACAAAATATCAAACCTGCCTAAGTTTGAGGGAATAGAAAGAAAACAGTATGTTCTGTTTCCTGCATAGTGGTAAGTCTGTTAGGGAATCTGAAGAGTGGACTGTTATTTCGTTCTCTCAGCTTCAGATTTCTTTTTGTGTTATGATTGTGGGTGCTCCTTCAGGTTAATGCGAACAACTGCATTGCTATAGTTTTCTGCTTTGAAATTCCACAGCAAAAATGAAAGTGTATGCCAAAAAAGTGTCAAAAGAATGGGCTTACTATTTTTAGTTCTGTGTATACTTATGTGAAGTATATTTTTTTGAAATATTTGCTGTGTTACTAAAGGTTACAGTAACTAATAAATTGCTAGAATTTATAAAGGCAAAGAATATGGCAAAAGGGAATCCCTTTTTAAAAATTTTATTCTTTGGAGTTTGGAGGTCTTTTTACATGTGGATGAGAAAACTATTGATTTGAAAACAGAACAGCTGGTTCAGTCTTGGTGATGATGAGCAGTGCATTGGTGGCTGTGGTGGTAACAGAATTATAGTCTTTAAAGATAGTGGAATATGTTCAATGTTAATATAACAGTTTGCTAACAGAATAGAAAGCTCTAATCAGTATTAAAAATCACCTGAGAGTTTGTTTAGCAGATGCTACAAAAAAAAAAAAAAAAAAAAAGCAGTGGCCATTGAGTTTTGCTGTGAAAACGATTAAATGAAAGCTATAAACCATCTGAATACAATTCCAAAAAATGTAATAGCTTTTGAGATTTCTCCTTGCTGTATCTTCATTTACTAAACTTATGAATGCTAATAATGAAACTAGCAGGGTAGAAATATTCTATATCATAGAGATACTTGGTGTATTCAAATCAAACTATCACTTTTGGCTTCATATGTTTATATTTTTAAACCTTGTTTGGGATTGAGAGCATTCTGAAATGCTCATAATTTATGGGCCATGTTCTACACTGGCAAGAATTAAGGTTCTAAGAAAAAGGTATTTCTGTTGAGCTCTTTTAAGGTGATAACATGTTTTTGTAGAAATTCTTTTAATGGCTTATGTGCATGGCAATTAAGGTAGTTTCAAGCAAGTCCTGGTACTGGTTTACATCTCAGTTGTTTTAGTTCCAGGATGATTTCTGGTGTCTGGCCTGTCCATGTGATGGTCCAGCCTCATTTAAAAATCTTGTAGTACTGAGTGTTCCTGGACAGTGCCTGTTGTCATGGTACAATGACTCCACTCATGAGATTCATACTAACACTGATATGGGGCAAAATTGCAGTTGTTCTCTCTCTACTGGCCATGAATATTCTGAAACATCTTGCTTAAGTTGGTTCAGTTAGAAACAGGTTAATTCACCCCCCAAAATAAGGCATTCATGTCAGATTCATTGTGTGAAGGGAAAAACCTATAGGTGATTAAACTTTGTTCTGTAAGCATGCACACGATAAGTAATTTCTAGCTGAGAGAAACTGGTTTATTCAGCTGCTTGAAAGTTCCTTCAGACATAATGGAAACCTTGCTTGTCTGCCATGTGCATTTAAAGGAATGTTGCAATTTCTGTACAGCAGCTTTGTGGGAAACATATCCAAATGATGATAGAATACCATGGGATGTGCATTCAAAGTGAGAATGGTGGAAAGACTGAAATAAATATATTGCAAATTTTGAATAAAGCAAATTTAAAGATAATATGATCAGGATGTCTATTTAAGTGATTTCTCAAGAGTTTGCCATATGCTTATGTAACATAAAACCTAATTTTCTAGGTTTGTAAAATTTGGGAAATCAAAAACAGTTTTATTAATTCATAACTAGCTAAAAGGAAGAGGGAGAGAAGAGGTGGCTGGTCTCTTTTCCCAAGTAACAGGTGGTAGGACAAAAGGTAATGGCCTCAAGCTGCACAAGCGGAGGTTTAGAATAGATATTAGGAGAAATTTCTTCACCAAAAGGATGATCAGGCATTGGAACAGGCTGCCCAGGGGTGTGGTGGAATCACTGTCCCTGGAAGTGTTAAATAAAATATATAGATGAGACCCTTGGTGACATGGTTTAGTGGTGGTCTTGGCAGTCCCGGCATAACTGTTGGACATGATGACCTTAAAGGTCTTTTCCAACCTAACTATGATTCTGTGATAACTGAAAGCTATGGCTGAAATTTTGGAGAGTGCAGAAGTTGACACTTTTCTCCAAACTGCCATTCTTTCCTGGTAAAAAGCCGGATTTCTTATTTTAATGTCACATAGTATCAATGCCTTGTCTGCTACATGAGATGCTGTATAGTTTCCTGTGTGATCTGCAGCTGCTTCAGAGGGGTGAAAGTCTTGAGTCAGATCTGCTGGCAACTTAGTAGATATCTTGGATAGTTTACACCTCATAAGCTATGCATGCAGAATTGAACTGAATTGCAGACGTCAACTTCAGAGTAATCTGAATCACATTTTAGGGTTTTTGACTATATGACTAGATATTTGTGACTATAAGAACTGATTTTATGTACAGTTCTGTATTTGTGCATTTCCCTTTGCCTAGAACAAATTGTGTATTAACAGGTACCAAGTTTAAATTCTTAGTACAATTGTATTTCTAAATACAAATCAGGTATTGATCCAGTTTGTTGACTTTTCTCTGGCACTTCAGTCTTCACAGAGAATGTGTTCTGTTCCTACTTTCAATTTCTTAAAATGGGAAGTCATGCAGTGTTTAAAATCCAATTCCTATTTCATAATGGGTGAAGGCTGTTCAGTGTTCTTTCTGAAATATATCTGTGATTTTTAGTTCAAATCGTTGGGAAGTTGATTGCTCCAGGTAATACAATGTCAATGTCCTGTTTCCCAGTGTTGTTACTCCTAGCAGAAATATAAAGGAGTTGAACTGCTTTCTAACATTCTAGTTAGTTATTGGCACATTAGTGGACCAGCTAGTATGAATAAGAAAATACAGTTATATTTTGCTCATTCCAGTCAATAAATATCTGCTTCTAAATGTATTTTCTGAAACTTTTCACCATTAGTGAAAATTACAATTGGGCTGTGAGGGTGCGTGTGCAGCTATTGAGAGAGACTTTTTTTCTCACACCTTTTTCCTCACTTGTCTGAGAGCTATGATGGAATATAAAATCATAGAACACCTTCCACTAGACCAAGTTGCTCAAGGACTCCATCTGACATGGCTTTGAACAATGCCAGGGATGGGGCATCCACAGCTTCTCTGGTCAACCTGTGCTAGTTTCTCACCACCCTCATAGTGAAACTTTCCCCTAATATCTCATATGAATCTGCCCTCTTTCAGCTTAAAGCCATTCACCCTTGTCCTTGTCACATGCCCTTGTAAAAAGTGTAAATAGTCCCTCCCCAGCAACCTTATAGGCCCTCTTCAGATACTGGAAGACTCTTATGTCTCTCCCTGGAGCCTTCTCTTCTCCAGGATGAACAAGCCCAACTCAGCCTGTCTTCATAGGAGAGGTGTTCTAGCCCTCTGATCATCTTTGTGGCTTTCCTCTGGACTTACTTGGGGAGGTACATGTCCCTCTTGTCTTAGGGGCCCCAGAGCTAAAGAAAGTACTACAGGTTGGATTCTCATGACAGTAGAGTAGAGGGCGAATAGAGCTTCTCATTAGTCAACACCCAGAAGTCCTCCTCCTCAGGACTGCTCTCAATCCAGTCTCCACCCAGCCTGTAGTTGTGCTTGGGATTGCCCCAATCCAGGTATAGGACCTTGCCCTTGACCTTGTTGAACTTCATGACGTTTGCATAGGCCCACCTCTCAAGCCTGTCCAGGTCCCTCTGGATAGCATCCCTTTCCTTCAGTGTGTCAATTGCACCAGAGAGCTTGGTGTCAGCAAATCTGCTGAGGGTGCACTCAGTCTTCCTGTCCATGTTACTGACAAAGATGTTAAACAGCAATGGTCCCAACACTGACCCCTGAGGGACACCACTTGTCACTGATCTCTATTTGGACCTTGAGCCATTGAGTGCAACCATCTTCATCTCCAGGGTAATATTCGCATTATTTTGCAACATACTGTGTTGTTTCAGTGTCACACAAACTGCAAACGATAATAGCTTTTATGGAATGTTTTAAATCATCACCTGTGTATTTCCTGGAATTTTTATCACATAAATTTAAGCCACTGCAAGGACACTTGGTGCTCATTGATGAGTAGCTAAATGAGAGATAAATCTTAGATGATTTGGAGTTTAACCACTGTAAATAAATTATTTTTGTAAAACTACACAGAGGTAAATCCCTAATTCTGCAGACAATCCTGAACTTGCTGTTGGTTTTGAGTTGTATTAAACAACTGAAACATTTGGTTGTTTTTTTTTTAAATCATTTTAGCTTACAGTTCGCAATAGAGATAATAAAGCAAATATTTTGATGAATATCTCTATTTCTAAAAGTCATTTCTCTTGTTGTCTTTCTTCATGTATTATTCATCTTTTCGAAAGAACCATCAATGCCTGAAGGTGATTTTGTAATGCTTTTTCATTAATGCTGTTTTTTCTAGACAATCTATACATTAATTTGTTCTGCACCTCATGAGAATAATGATACTTCACTTTGGAAAAAAACCCCACCAAAACCAAAAAGAACCCTATGGTTACTTTAGGCCTTGAAAGGTGATCATAGCAGGATTGTTCACAAATGTAGAAACTCATGCCAGTGTATAATTTAGGTTAGGAGAAGAAAGAATTACAAAAATTCAGAGGCTGTTCATAGGATTAACAAAAGGAGCCTCCATCAGGGCTAATGACCAGCTTTGCTGTATCACAGACACAGTGAATTCTCTATCTTAAATTTACTGAAATATTATTTTCTGGCACTGAATATATAAAACGTGTTTGCACGGGAACTTAAATATGGGGAGTGTTTTACAGATTAAGAAATCTGGAGAGGGATTTTTTACAAAGGTACTGACAGAACAAGGGGAAATAGCTTTAAGCTGAAAAAGGGGAGATTTGGATTAGATACTAGGAAAATATTGTTCACCAGGAGGGTGATGAGACATTGGCACAGATTACCCAGAGAAGCCCTGGCTGCCCCATCCCTGGCAGTGTTCAAGGCCATGTTGAATAGGGCCGTGAGCAACCTGGCCTAGTGGAAGGTGTCCGTGCCCATAGCTGGGGATCTGGAACTAGATGATCTTTAAAGATCCCTTCCAACCCAAACCATTCTATGATTCTATGAACTTTTCAAATCAAATAAGCAAAGATATTCTGTCGTTATACATAGCAGTGTTTAACAGAATTATACAATATGTGCTGCATTTTTATGAGACTTTTGTATAGCTCTTTAATATGTACTGCTTGAATATTAATTTTTTTTTCTTTAGCTTTGGAGCAAACATGCTACTATTTTGGATGGAGTACTAAATGGACTCATCAGCTTAAATGCAGAACTTGGTTCTTGAACATATAGTCATTAAGGGTGACATATATATTGTCAGTTAAATAGCAGCACTTCGGTCCCTACCTGAAGTGGTAGGTACTCATGGGGACAGAGTTTTATGTATGTCCTGCAGGACAGCCAATTTAGGCAGTGGTTCAATAAAGTAAATGGATTCTAGATATCCCTAATTTCAGATGCAGAACTTTCAAATCTAGAGGCTATTATCAGAAATTAGCTTTGTTTAGCTTAAATTTATAAAGGGGCTTTGAAAAGAACATTATAGGGAACATTCCTTTCACTTAAAACAGTCATATCTGTTCAAGAGTCTCAGATATTGCGTTAGAATGAAAATAAAGTGAAGTATAAGATTTTTCTTTTGATCAGATGGAACATGTGGAAGAATCTTTCATTTGTCATCCCTTTCTCATAGATTTATCCCTTCCCCCCCCTTTTTTTTTTTTTTTTTACAGCTAGTACTACAGTACAAATTTTTATCAACTCAGAATACAGAAATATACCTAAAGAAAAGATGCAGAGCAGCCACTTTCCAAACCTGTATTCTTGCACTAACTAATGTTGATTGCAGCACATTTAGATATAGTAATTTATATGGTAGTTCAGTCACTGCACTGGAAAGCATACCAAAGTATAATCCAGAACAACATAGATGTGCCAAAATAAGGTGAAGAAATGGTCATTTTATTTATTTTAAGAAAAGATTTTTAAAAAGTGCATAGAAACTAGGAAGAAAGAGCAGCAAGTCAATCAATATCTCTGCTTGTGAAAGAAATAACTAAAATTTTGTATGTGTTATATACATCACGTTTAAAGGACTGGTGCCTGAAAATTAGTCTCAGATAATTTGCATGCAGACACAAATGGATAATGAGGTATGAGAAAAGAGGTAGTGGGTTAAGGTGCTCACAAGGAGGCTTCATAATGAGAGAAGGAAGAAAGGAAAATAAAAGATTTGAGATAATAATAAAGAAAAGAAAGCAAATTAATGTTAATAGAATAGTTTAGTTATTTACTATTGTAAATTATTGAAGCTAGTCTGCAATAACTGAATTATGCATTTATCAATAATATTTATTTCTTAAGTATACACAGATAGTTTCAGTTAGCTGTTCTGTTCCCTCTGGATGCTGAGGGAATTCACAGTCAGAATTCAGTCCTATGAGCTATTTTATAATGCCATAACTCTCCTAATTGCTAGAAAACTGGAGCATATCTTGATTCAAAGTCAGTCTCTGTCTTAATTAAAGCGGTGCTTTTCTCAATCAAAACTCACAACTGAACTTCCGGTAGTTAAAATAGTAATAAGCCTGTAGTATGGTTTTTGTTTTTTCTACTCTCTATGAGGTTATAACCTTAAGGTTTCCTAGAACTGTAAATATGATGCACTTGATCAAAACATAATTCTAATCATAAAAATATGAGAGCAAAATAAAATAGAAAAGCAACTTATGACATATCCCACAGAACTCAAACTTCTAACTTGTAATGTTACTTATATGCATGTATGTGCCAGCGTATATAATTGTTGCACAAGTGAATACAAGATATTAGGATTTTATATTGTAAAGATTACAAAAAGCTTTTCGAATATCTTTATTACAGTGAACTGGCTGTTTCTGTTTTCAAAAGTATTCCATTTTATTGAGAGAAGGTCATTACTGTAATATTAGTCAAAATTGTCTGTACTTGTTTCCCAGGGGCTGTTATTTGGTTGCTAAAAACAACATAGAGTAATTTCATATATAATTGCATAGTTTTGATGATCCACTTCTGCTTTAATCAATTTTCAGAGGGAATATTTTTGGTTTTTTTTTTTTCTTTTTTTCCCAGCCAATTCTACAAACACACTGAAAGATTGATTTAAGTATAGGCAAGTTTTTCTGTCAACTTGAATGCTTCCCCCTGCAGTCAAACTGTCTCCCTGTGACTGTTTTTAGTTACCTCAACAGCCTGTGCTTGGAAACAATCATGTCACCGACACATTTAATCAATTAGTTAAATCAGCTGAAAAGGAATGTTGTGAAAGCTGTGAAACAAAAAACTCACTGACTGTTTCACGCAGTGCTTTTTCTGTGAGGCCATGAGACAGGAAGTTGAATTTACAAGTTCCATTTTTCATTTTACAGAGCTACTAGAGAAGACCCTCAGAAGAGAGGAAGAAATGGGAGCTATCCAGGTATACCTTCTATTTAATTAAGTAGCTACAGTTTTTGTCACCCTTCAAATTACTGAACTGTATTACAACATTATGTTTTTCTGACCTTCTTAAATTCTTAAAATTTTAAATTCTGCTTTGGAAATATATGCAGCCAAATACAGACCTGATAGCTAGTAATAATCACTACTAATGAATTTCTGCCCACGAATTAAGTTGTACATTAGAGAAGATTGAAGTAGTCAGCATTCTCCTTATGGGTCAATAAGTCTAGTCCATCAGTGAAAAGAATGCTTCTTTCAAGTCCTACTCTATACTCAAGTTATGTTGTACTGCTGGCTTCACTGAAACTGTATGTGACATGGGGTAGTGCAAATCTGCATTTAGAACTGCAAAAATGCTTTATATTCTACTGGTTGGCTTAGATTTTCTGGGCTGTGTTGTTTTCTTCTGTATCTCTGAATAAACTGAAAGTAAATGATTTTAAGTACGCATTTTAAATCTCGGAAACATTAAATGTCACCTTCCTCAGGAAGAAGAGACCAGCCAAAGTGTGCTAGGACTTGATACAGTATAGTAATTCCTCATTGTATGTCATCTAGCACTAAAGCTGCTTGTGCTAGGCACTTTAAATTTGCACTTAAAAGGTAAGATTTACCCTAGGCTCAGCTTTGAATAGTATTTAATCATTACTTTGGAATAGTATTTAAGCATTACAGTCAAAGAAAACATACTCCTTTGAAATGAAAATGGCTAGGAAAGAAAAACTAAGCTGGAATGTCTAAATTGTGAGGCTTTGGAGGCTATTAGGGAGGGTAGTGTATGTATTCTTCAGAATAGAGAAGGGAAAGAAATTTTTAACAACAAATTACAGCAGACAGTACCCAATATAGTTTAGCTACAGTATGAAGAGTATCAATGAAGCAAATTTCTGCAAGTATTCTGGAAGCAGGACATTTCTGAAGGAATTAATGAAGATAAGGGTGTTAAAGAAGATGAAATTGCGTATTGACCTGAGTTTTGACTGTAAGAGTTTGTTTGAAAAGATAAGCTATCTCTTCTCACATCATTAAAGGAGGCATTTTGAGGTCTAGATGTATCAAAAAGTGTAGAAAAAGTTTGATCCAGTAAGAAGAGACAAGTTACACAACACACCAATCCAGCTGTTCCTTGTTCAAACAAAAATCTTGGCCTAGCTTTCTGGCAGCTCAAGTTCAACAAGGCTGAGAGCTTGTCTACGCAAGCAGTTTACACAGGTGCATATCTAGTTACATCAATGTAAAAAGATCTCCTTTCATGTGAAGCAATTCTGCATCTGTTTTCCTGTGAAGCTCTATAGTTGACAAATTGTTCTAGTGATTTACTTCTGATTTAATAAGGAGTAATTATATACTGCAGAAAGTTGCATTGTAATAGTGTTCTGCCTGTATTTCTGATGGTCTGTCAAGCTGCTGATCAAATTGCTTTATGTCCTTTGCGGTCTTGCTAACGGCAAGGACTGTTTCTGGCTCTCAAATTCTTCCATTGGAAGAAATTTTTGTTCTTTGTGTCATTTTCTTCAGTGTCCTGAAGTCAGTTCAGACTTGTCTAACTGTATTTGGATGCTACAGGAATAAATACAGGTGATTACAATCATTTTTACCTGTTAGGAAGTGATAGAGCAGGAAAACATATAAGGATTTTTAGCCTAATCCAACTAGGAAGGAAAAGGAAAAAAAACCAAACCAAAACAAAATCTTCTCCTGTACTTTCAAAAAAGTAATATTTGATCAAGATAAGAATTTCTGTAATGTCTTAATGGTCAGGTACTCCAAATGTACTCCAAATGCTTTCTCTACTAAGCACTTGAATGCACATTTTTTGAGTTACTTAAAATGCCATTCCTAGTCAGGACATTAGTGCCAGAGTACATGATCTTGAATTTACTGGCTTAATATCTTTCTTAAAGATTCTTTTAAATGGAAAGGGAAGAATATTAAAATATATACAGTGAATTTATGGATTTTGAGTTCTCTATATTTTGTGCTGGATTAAAACTGATACAAGCTTGCTTTATTTAAATTTTATTATTTTCATCTGACATTAGACTTTGACTAACGTCATTATTAAAAAAACATTCTTCAGAACTATTTCTGGATAACAGAATAATGATATGGAATTTGTTTTTTAGTTTTTGAAGGAAATGCCTAAAAGAAAACGAAACCAGATGCTAACGTGACATGAACTCCAAAATATGCCAGATTTACATTTATAGATGCTCGAAAAAAGAAATCAAACATTGGAATACATAAGACTAGTATCAGCAATATTGAAAATCAAATGGTATTATTTGAAGAAAATGAATCATTGAGTAATTTTTTAAAAATTCTTTCTGACCTTGTTTCTGGGGAGTTTCTTTTCTTTAGAACAAACTTCTAAAGAGAGATAGTATGATAAATGTGCCAGAGGTCCAATTAAGTACAGTAGTTCTTATTCAGTGATATTTTTGCAAAATACCATGCGTATGACCAGCAAAAAACCCAAAATGAATCCTTTTCATCATTGTTCAACTTGTGTTGCATTTATATTCTTTACTTTCTAATGGCATCTAACTTTATTTTTAGGAACGTATTATGGCCTTAGAAGTGGTAAGTTTCTTAAATTCATTTCTAAACCAATCACAATCACATTTATAATTCTTCTAACTGATGAAAAATACTGGGTTTATGTATTTTGGGGAAGAAAAAAAAAAAGTTGCAGTTCTGGGCTTTTAACTGTCATTTTGCTTTTAAGAGAAGGTGTAATGTTTTTACACTTCACCTTTCTGTGCAGGTTTTTACTACAATATTTGAGCACTAGTTATATGAATTACAGTGTAATGTTTTTCTGTACAGTTCAATCCTCATCCTCATTTGAGCTGTACAAAGGACATTATTTTTCTGTTGCTAACACTTCTAATGTTTGGGGTCCCTTTGGTAGATCTAATGATTTCATGTACATGTACTTTTTACATGTTTATGCTGGGGGGGGGCAGACAGAATCAGTTCATCTGCTCGCATCAACACTGTATCTAAAAGCATGAAGGAATACTATTTTGTTGAGTAATTAATATAAATTAATATAATTTAATAAGGTACTAAGGTCGAAGCACCAAAGCTTTGTACATGCCATGAATGCAGCTGTTCTAAGAGTACCAGGTGGAATAGGTGGGGTGGGTCTCGTCTTGTCCTAGCATTTCTGAACAATGCTGTTTCTACTTGTGTAGGAATGTCCAGTAAGACATCCCACAATAGTTTGTATCATACCTGTAGTTTCTTCCAAATTTAATCCCAAGAAACCAGTAATGAGACAATATCAAGGCTGCAAATATAAACTTTTATATTTGCTTGTGCAAATTATGTTGTCCTTCCTGATTGTCTGTCTTTAAAAACAGCTTTCCATTTCAAAAATATATTTTATACATATTGAAGATGTTAAAAAAAGCTGGCATTCTCACATAAATGGCCCTTTGTAAATGAGAATTCTGGAACTCCTGCCTTGTGAGACTAGGGAGCTGATGCTTAGATTCAGTATCCTGGCACTTCACATAGAGCTGTGTGAGTGTAAAGAGTTGCCAGGACACTAATTCTGTTCAGTAGCATCTCTTATTCATGGTTTGCTTACATGACAACCGGTCAGGCATGTATCCGCTGCCATCCATTTCTCATGAACTCTGAGTTAAACTGCCTGCAAATGCCTTGTCTTTTCTGCTTCCAGAGCTCTTTTGACGCAGGCAGAGGTTAATTGCTTGCAAATAGCCCAATGTCAAGCAAATTCAATCCTTATTTTGTGACGTTTATATTTTTTCCTGGAGCTTTCCTACTCTTCATACTTCTCATTTCTCATACTTTAAGTAGGAAGATCTGTAAGTTATTGTTCAGATAGGACTATTACCATCATCAGTGAAACATAATTTTCTTTCTTAATTCAAGTTGGAATGTAACACCTGAACGCAAATTTTTGATGCTAAATTCGAGAGCTTGAAATCAATCGCTGCTTTCATTATTGCTGATATTGGAAGATGTGTAATGTGAAGCCCTGAGATTGCAGGCAAGAAAATATGGTCATCACTAAGGCTGTTGAATGCTCCTGTGGCACTGATTTTACTTTTACCATGAAGTTCCTCTATGATGTGAGGCAAATCACTGAAACAACATTTTTCAAAGACTGTAAATTACTTTGTGTCCTCATGTTCTGGATATCTGGCTTTGTGACTTGAGACCTGATTTTCAGAAATGCGAAGGTTTAGTAATAGCTAAATTCAGTGACAGCTCTGGCTATGTATACTGCTAAGTATACTCAAAAGTGAGATGTTAGATATCCGATAGTGAATACTTTTTAAAATGTGAGTGGTTTTGACTTTTATATCTGTTTCAGTTCTGATGATGACAGCATTATCTCTGTCTTGTACTCCCCTTTCACTGGTCTTAAAAATGTACACAGAGTAATACTTAAGCAGTTTGAATGTGTCAGGATGACCTATGATAGAAAAACCCTTGAGCAAAAGAATGAATAAGGCTTTCCATGTAAGGGGTCTTCAAAAACCCTTATACTTTTAGTGTGTATGTCTACATGGCTGTATATCTATGCAGCATTTATAACAATGAGTACATAATAGTTATTGTACTCAGATATTTGTATAATTTTCTTATCTGTCATTTTGAGTCCTCAGAGCATGATATCAAAAAAGTACAACCACTCACACATTTTGTGATTTAATTCAGGTTATAGAGGATGGAAATGGAATAGAGACTTAAGGTCTCTAGTCAAATTCAAGGTCTCTATTCAAGGTCTTGAATTAAATTCAGACAGAATCCTTAGTGAAAAAAAAATATTTAAGCTTTGCAAAAAAATATTTTCTTAGGAAAATTTTGTCAGAAAGGTGGCGGTTCATGAGACTTATGAAATACAAGGTACAAAAAGGAGCAATAGAGGACAAAGCCAGAACACACACATAAGTTATATAAAATGCATAGGAAAGCATCAACTCTCTAGAACTGTTTTCAAACTGTGAGACCATGGGATGGCTGGGTTAGGAATCTCATCTGCATTTTCTTCCACCACATTCTTATTCCACCTAATCCTGGGAAAAAACTGATTTGCACAGGAATAAGATGAAGTTTAGGGCAGAACTGTGTGAGATTTACCACAAGTATGAAGCCTCTTGCACACTTTTAAATTGCTTCTCCCCTGCATATACCTTTTTAAGCAACAGAAAAAACATGTATGCATAAAAAAAAGCAGTAAATGCAATTTTTACTTCTTTAGATTAAGATTTTAACCCAAACAAGCTGCTTTACACAATGACCTGAAAATTGTGTATTTTGAGAGGTATGTTTGACAGCTTGCCCTCCTCTGTTCCTCTACAGTCTACTCATTTCTGCTCCTGCATGTGCCAGTAAAATTGTAGTGGTCATGTGATGAAATTGGCAACTTAGGCAAGGAGAAAAAGGGGGGGGGGGGGGCAGGGGAAATGTGTGTGGAAAGAAACATGATAGGAACCTAGTGGGTTCTTTTCTGAGCTTTGGATGAACAAGCCTTCCAGTCCTAGCTTAATCTAACTCAGTGATTTTTATACGTTGTGGGAATCTAGGGGAGTCGCTTGCATTATCTCTGAGCTCTGTGAGCTCCTTCTCCTCTCTGCAAGCTGTTTGAACTGTAAGCTCCATCTCCTACCCATGTCTCATCCTGTCCACTGTACCTAACTATTTTTTATCTTCTTTTTCCTTGCCAATTCACTTGAGTCCCAAGGAAATTGCTTTATTACCATCCTCCTTCAGTACATGACACCTGATCTGGTAACTCTCTTAAAGAACCTGCAAACAAATAGTACCTATCACAGGAAGCTTTTGGATTTTTTGTATCTCTTTTTCTTCAATCATATCAGTTCTAAAGTACGATTCACTAGGTAGGTACCCAGTTTCTTGCTCCATCAGGGTGCACAGGACAGGAGTGGAAGGTAAGAAGGAAGAACAAGAGTATTTAGGCAGACTCACTAATCAATATGAAAAGGAGCTAAAGAATCAGAGTATATTCTGGAATAATCCTTCAGCTCATGAGAAGTGCCATGGGAGTAACAAGTACAGGAAAAACTGAGATTTTGAGAACCTAGAGATTGTGTTTTGTTTGGCTCTTTTTTTTTTTTTTTTTTAGTTTAGTTTAATACTGTTTAATAAAGTGAATTTAATTATTACATAGCTATTAACAACTAATTTTCCTGATTACTTTAGTAATCAATCATGTAGTCTGATGTTGTGCCAGAATTAAGTTTATCTTTAAACAAGGTGATTTGTTTTCTCTTGAGTGTAGCATAGTTCTTACATACAGGATTTACCGCTGTATTATTTATAGACAAAGGTGTATGATTTTCTTGGAAAAAAGTCTGTATTTTATTCTTACATACACTTCCCATTGTACCTACATCTAATTCTTATAAAGAGGTCAGGGTGTATTTTGTTAGGTACAAGCTGCTGTTATGCCATGCTTACAGACTTAGTGGGTTTCTGTAAACTACATCATGTTCTCTGTGAGCATGAGCTGCAAGTCAGATTGCTCTGCCTTAGTAGTACTAGTCTGACAGAAAAGACTGGGAAACTTAATTTGAAATCAACTACGTGTTGAAGCTATTCTAGTGAACATATGCATTTTATATCCTTTGATCAATAAGACAGTTTGCCACTTTCAGTAAAGAACTCAGAAGTGAGGTTAGCACTTGCTTAGAATACTTGGATCAGACTTTCTGGATATGATTCAACTTTTTGTTACAATGTCATAAATCTAGGTTAACTCCAGTAATGCTGTTAAGTATTCTGCAAAATTGTTATATAATGCGAATTTCTGTTTCAGTATGAACATTCATGTATCTTATTGTAACTCGTATTTTATTGTAACTCGTATTTTATGTTCATGGAAGTAAGGCTTTGAATACCAGTAAAACAAATTTCTGTCTGCATGCACTCAGCAATATAAAAGCTATTAGATTCTTGTACTGTAGTAGCAGGTTCAAATTTGCATCAGTTTTCTCATTTATCACCCTATTTAAAAAAAAGAATTGAAACAGTAACAATGCCCAATGCATTTCCCAGAGAGATTATATGAGTGACACCATCTGTTTGAGGTGCTCTCTCTCTCTCTCTCTCTCTCTCTCTTTCTCTCTTTCTCTCTTTCTCTCTTTCTCTCTTTCTCTCTTTCTCTCTTTCTCTCTTTCTCCCTTTCTCCCTTTCTCTCTTTCTCCCTTTCTCCCTTTCTCCCTTTCTCCCTTTCTCCCTTTCTCCCTTTCTCCCTTTCTCCCTTTCTCCCTTTCTCCCTTTC
>JBCJKH010015812.1:0-16218 GCA_039877255.1 Loriculus beryllinus
GGAGCATTTTGTTAGGCTCTGAGCCACGAGCTCGTAGAAGTGTGCAGACTTTCACTAGTGATTCAGCTAATCCCAAGGAACCAGTGCTGCTGCTTGTGCTTTGAGAAGTCTTTTGCTTCTGTGCCTCATGCTGTCAGCTGTCTTCCCTCTCTGCCTCAGCATGTTTCCTAGATTTGTTCTCAGAAATAGCAGAACTGGTTTTCTTGAAGCTAGTAATAAGGAAAAGCAAATACAGTGTTTGCTGGAAGCCCCCTGTACTGAAAAAAAAAGGTCAATGAAAATACTGATGTTCAAGGTCTGCCAGTTCCAAGCATGTAAAGCAATGCTTCAAGAGGTACCAAGAAACTGTACCTATGGGCAAATATTATATAAACCAAGTTCTACACCTTTGTAAAATATGTTTGAAATGAAGTTCTTCCTTATAGTCATAGAGTAAGTTTTCAACATGCCTGCTTTACTTAATATTTTAAATTTAAAAGGTCTTTTAATTTGAAATCAGATGCAGATTGTTTCTTGTGTCAGCTTAAAGTTTGCAAAAAAAAAAAAATAGAATTAAATGTGGGCAAACCCATGGACCTTATCCTGTTCTTAGAGTGTTTTCTCCACTTCCATTACAGCTGTTTGTATAAAGTCTCCCACATTGACTAGATTTAATTCTGGAAAGTTATGAATCAACTTTACTGTGTAATTGTAGGAGATGTTTCTCTAAATGTCAGGTATTATCAGAGCACAGCACATTTAGAAGAACTCAGACTGTATAACCCCAAGGTTATATGTATTTAAATCTGACTTCATTATACAAGACAGAATATCTCTTTCTGAAAAGGTCTGTGATTTTTTTTTTTTTCCTTATAAGTTGCTATGCTTTGAAATCAGTAGAAAAAAAAAAAACTTAAAAGCAGAGCCATGAGGGCACAAAGCATTGATATTGTATGTGTTTATGTAACAGTGAGATACAATACTGTGTTATTCATTATGCCAAAAAAAATCTCTTCAAGAAAAGACTAATTTCTTCTCTGGTAAGACTGATAAAACAAGAATTATTTATTAATATAAAATCTTCCCATTTAGTGTTGTATGTCGCCTGGCTTGAAAGTAAATTTGTACAGAAAGATGTCCATCTGAGTCCAATTTAGAATCCCTGAAGAGGCTGAGGAAGCTCTGCTGAGCTTGGCTTTGAAATGAGGGAGAGCAAAACTCAAAACAGGCCAGAGGAGGCATATCTGAACCACATCTCTGGTGGGCAGACTGATCATTGTGGACTGATCACCAGCGGTCTCCAGCTGAGGACCTCACCATATGCTCTGTCTTTTCCTGCAGCTGGCTGTGAACCCCAGTGGGAATCCTTGAAGTTTTTTTCCTGTGGGGTGCGTGAGCAGTGGTCTCTGGGGTGGGTAGGTCTCTGGTGAAGCACATCTTCAGATCTCAGTGGGCACGGAGAGTGTCTGCTAGAGGTAGGGAGAAAACACCGCTTCCTGGACACCCATGTGCTTGTGGCAGCTGGCAGGTATGACACCATGGTTGCTGCCTTTTGAGCAGTATTTGAAAGGGCAGCAGCGATTGCTGGGGCATGGCATGTGTAGGTGCAGTAGGTATGAGCGTCTTCAATAGAGAGCAGAAATTCAGCTGTTAGGGTTATCAGCTGTATTCTGTGTGGTGTGACAGCAGAGCAATTTAGCACCCGTTTCAAAACAGTGATTTTTTTTTTTTTTCCCATTTGAGAAATTTATTGTAAAAAGAACACCTCTAGGAGTAGTCAATGACTGAGTTTCTTCCAGTGATTCTTTTTCCCCCATGGCTTCAATATTGGGTTGCAGCCTGAATTTTGCCTATGATCCACTTTGCAAACCTGAGTGCTGTTTTACATCTGGCTCTTAAATGATAGTGAAAAAGGCATGCTGTAGTCACATGGGATTCCAGCTATTAATGAAATTCCAGAAATTAATGAAATTTGATCACATGATGCAGTTAAACATTTAACTTCTATCAGAATTGTGATGCACAGGTGTTTAGCTGAGCCACAGCACATGCAGCACAGTTGCTATAAGCTGCCAGGTCTATAATTGCAGAGAAATATCTGGGGTTTTTTTGTCCTCTTTTATTTGCAGGTTTTTTGAGCAGTGGCTAGAAATCAGTCTATTTTCTATTTTCAAATATCACCTTCTTTGCTTTTGCGTGGGCCTTGCTGGAAGTTTGAAGAAAATGTATGACCCAAAGAAAGAAACAAATGCCCTGTGCTGGACATTATACAGAAATAGAATCATGGAAGCAAGTAAACAAAATCAAATGCCATAGCCAGGGGTGGAAAGGTGTGTGTTAATTGCACTGCAGACTGTGGGTAGAGGATGCCTGGGAGATCACCCTACCTCCCCACCTGGCACCATGGCCATCTCTCCACAGTGCATGTTCAAGTACAAGAGAGGAGGAAGAGAAGGAACAATGAAGTTGTTCACTTTGGTTTTATGTCAGTGTGTAGTTATGGCATGGCCAGGACATGCAGTACCTAGCATCCGTGAAGTCCCCTGGGGTGACTGAGTGATAGTAAAGAGTCACTCACAATAATGAAAGGAAAAATAATGAAAAAGTCAATCATTATCTCAGAGAGAGAAGGAACTGCTAGTAACAGTGAAGTCTAACGTGTTGTCTCTTTTTCTTCAGAGTTCACAAGCAAGGTTAGCTGTGACCTGATAGTTGACACATTAATGTCAGCAACAAATGGGTAAGAACTTAGCATAAGATAGTGAAATAAAAAGTTAGAATTGTGTCTTGGTCCTGATAAATGTTGCTGTAGGGAAGTAGCTGAGGTAACTGTAATTATTTTTAATCTGTGAAGGCATATGGAAGATAGACAAGATCTATAAAACTGAAAAACAGTTGTCTTCCCTCAAAAGAAACCAAACAGGAGGTTATGAGAAAATTTGGTGGAGAGACGGAGTCAGATTGATTTTTAGGGAGGAGTTATAGTTAAATTGCTTGAAAGTACCTAGAAGTTAACAAGGCAGTAGGTAACTGCCAACATCCATCTGTAAAGTTCAAATTGTAACAAATCATAATATCATAGAATGGTTTGGGTTGGAAGGGACCTTCAAAGATCATCTAATTCAACACTTGTGCCATGGGCAGGAATCAGTCAAATTTCTCTCTGTAATTCTACAAAAATCCTGGTGAGTAGAAAAGGAGCAGCCATGGCATTGCCATCAGGGAGCTGAGGCAATGTCGTCTAAATGGAACCACTGTAAGTAAAAGTACTTGGAGTACTTGGAGTGAATGCTGGCAAAAAATGGTTCACTGTCAAAAAAGGTGGATTTGTGGTTTATAAGACTCTGGCCAGAAACCAGTGATATTCCAGTGATTTTCCTTAATGACTTGTACTAGAACAAGGAGTAAATTTATTTTTGTCTGCAGTTTATATCAAACTGGGTTACTGGCAGCAAGGTTAGAACTGAAAAGTATATGAAAAAATTAGAGAAGTGCTTTTAATATGTGGAATATGATTCAGTAGCTACAAAGGCAAACTCTTCCACATAGTTGGGAATAACTGTAGTAAACAAATACTGTATTTGTTTACTAGATTATATATATAATATAAAGGTGTATGATAAACAGTAATATTGTAGAAAGCAATGTGGGGATATGGGGCAGGTCACAAGTTGAACATACAAAAATGATGTCTTAATTTTTTTTGGGGGGCGAATATCACACTTCAGTTTAAGGATGGAATTTTGAAAATGATAATTTAAGTTAATAAAGTATTGTATTTCCTTAGCCTTAATTAAGAGAAGGCTGGAGACGTAAGTCTCCAGATATGTAAATGGTTCCTGTAGATAGTGAGATGATAAGCATTTTTTTTTAATATATGCTTTTATGGTAGGAGAAGTAATAGAATTAACTTGTAGCTAAGGAGGTTTAGGTTGAAATGAAGAGAAACCTTTCTAATTGTGAAAAGAGTTAAAAACTGAAATAAATTCATTAGAAGGCTTGTAGAGTTTCCACTTTTTTTTGTAACCTGGTTAAACCAGTATCTTCTGTATGCTTTAGGGGCAGTTCATTCTCTCTTGAGGTGAGATATGGCTTCATCTCAGATTTTTCTATCATTTTTGTATTAAGCATTCATATTGTGGATACTTAATCTTGTACTGCTTATATTAGAGTCCCCTGCTCACTGTGTTTCAGTGCAGAGGATAATCCAATAACAGAGAAAGTCTATCTACGCATCTCTTTGAGACTTAACAAATTCCCTTTTTCTGTTGATTGCAAAACCTGTTTAAGTATGATCAGAATATTGACCAGCTCTCCTGCATTAGCAGATAGGGCTGTGAGATTCCAGTTTCTATACCCCACTGAGTTCCCTTCTTACAACAGCATGTTAGAAAAACACATATTAAGTCATCTGGTACAGCATGAAGGAAAAACCACATCATGATTGGGAAAATGGAAGATTAAGTCCATAGGAGGAATAAAAAAATTGCCAAAAGAAGTAATTCAGAAGATCATGAAGTAAGCGCTATTTCCCTTCAGCCATAAATGGAAAACTGAGTTTAGAGCTAAAATTCAATAACAACGGTTCTTAAATTTATTGGTGCCTATCCTACTGTAAAGTAGTGTGCTGTGGTTTAAGCTCTGCCAGTAACTGAGAACCGTGCAGCCACTCACACTCCCCCTATTTTTCTCTCCCACTCCCAGAGGGATGAGGAGGAGAATTGAAAGAATGTAAATACCAGAGGTTGAGAAAAGAGCAGTCTAAAAGCTAAAGTATAATGCAAAGTTATTTCTGCTACCACCAATAATAATGATAATAATAAGGGAAATAATGGGGGAAAGAATATCAAACTCAAAGGGGAAAGGAAAAAAAATAACAATAAACACAAATGATGCACAATACAATTGCTCGCTGCCCACCAACCGATGCGTGCTGTGGTGTGGAATACCCCTTCGAGTAGTTTGGGTCAGGTGTCCTGTCTCCCGGCTTCCTGTGCCCCTCCTCCCTGGCAGAGCATGAGTCTCAAAAGTCTTTGATCAAAGTAAACATTACTTAGCAAGAACTAAAACCACTGGTGTGTTATCAGCATTGTTCTCAGACTAATGTCGAAAACACAGCACTGCACCAGCTACTACAAAGGAGAAAAATGACTGCTGCTGCTGAACCCAGGACATAAAGTACTTTGCTATGTTGATAGAACATTTGTATTTGTGAATTGTGATGTTATTTTTAGGTGGCTCTTATTTTTTATTACTAGTAAATATTTAGTAAAGGTAAAATGAGGTTGCATGTGGAAAGTCCACCAAAGAATGTCAAGGGGTTTTTTTGGGGGTTTTTTTTTCCTAAAAAAAGTTATGTTTGAACTCATCGTTAGGGACTGTAGTGACAGGACAAGAGGGAATGGGTTTGAGCTTAAACAGGAAGTTTAGGTGAAATGTAAGGAAGAAGTTCTTTACTGTGAAGGTGGTGAGATACTGGAACAGGTTGCCTGAGGGTGTTTGGAATGCTCCATCCCTGGCAATGTTCAAGGTCAGGTTGGATAGAGCCTTGGGTGACATGGTTTAGTGTGAGGTGTCCCTGCCCATGGCAGGGGGTTGGAACTAGATGATCTTAAGGTCCTTTCCAACCTGAACTATTCTATGATTCTATGGTTAGGGTTGTTTGTTTGTTTGGGTTGTTTGTTTGTTTGTTTGTTTTACGGGTTTTTTTGTTTGTGGGTTTTTTGTTTTTTTGTTGGTTTTGGTTTTTTCTTTTTTTTTTTTGTTAGCACACAGCACTTTAATACTCAAGTAATTTCATGCTACTTTAGTTAGACAAGAAATCCTCTGTCATTGTTAAAAAGTTAATAGCAGCTTGTAACTTACTGCTGAAATCCTATGGACATAGCTCTCTACACTTAAACCATTTCTTATAATGTATTTATAGACTATAATGCAACACTTTGCTGTGTGGTAAAAATCTTTGAGAAGACGTTAAAAAAACTAAATTTCTCATTAGTATGGAATAAAATTCATAGCCTTGCTAAATACAGTCTTGCTGTACACAGCATTGCAATGTCTTTGTCTCATCTTTGTATTTCAGAGTTTCAGTCACCAGAAATGTAATTATTTGAGAAGCTCTGTGGTCAGATTAGGTGCAGCGCCCACAATGGGAAGACTAGAGAATTCTGTTGTTACGTTCTGCAGCTAATGGTGGTCTAGTAGAGATTCATTCGAGTAGGAGTTATGCCAAAAATGCAAATGGAACTTTAAAAGTGTCTGCTTTGAGATACTGGAAAATGCAGGTTGTTCTAGATAAGAATGGACTCCTGGGTGTGAGTTCAGTTAGATCAGCTCTACCAGAATAACGCATATTTAAAGCAAGCAGTCAACTGTAGGAAGCCCCATCAGTTAATAACTCGAATGGATGATAAAAGAGTTAAAATTTCTTCTATCAAAGCAGTTCATTAGCTGCCTGACTGACTTTGATAGGAAAGTGTCTGCTAGAGAAAGAACTTGGTAGCATTTAGTTACATATAACTTAGCTGTCTGATATCACTGACCCAATTTGAACAAATAAAAAAGAGAAAAAAAGAAGACATATCTAATAAGAAGTAAAGTTCTTAATAGAACCTCACAAATTCCTAAACCCCTAAATGAATATGCAATTAATCATATAACTTGCACCCATATATAAACTAGCAGTAGGTATCTACAGGTAGATCTCTCAGTAATGCTGAGAGAACAATTAACTTTTTAACAAGTATTGATTGTTAGGGTCACATTCCCAAAGCATTCACATGTTATCCATAGATGTCTGTGTTCATTTAATATTAGCTGGAATGGGAATACTGCATAGTAAGGTCACTCTGTAGGCGTTTACTAAACATTTCTTTGTTTGATGGCAACCTAAGGTCTACACAGGAAATAGATGCCTGAAATGGCTCTTTGTGTTCATAAGGATAGCTGTGCTCTCTACCACTGAGGACCATGAAATTTTGTTACTGAATTCAGTCACAGAAGTTCCAGACTTTAAGAGTACCAGAAAGGTTACACTGTTCAGTCTCAGGCCGTAGAACTGGATGGAGACTATATCTGCACACTACAAGAGGGTGGAATCATATCCTTCTTTATCATCATGTCCAAAGCTTGGCTGCTTGTATTAGTCTGCACATATGGTTATTATCTTTGAGAGAAGTCTGAATGATCATATACGTTTGTGTTTTGTTTTTTCTTTTCTTTTTAATCTCAGCTTTCATATTGAATGTATAGATCTTAGAAGGAAAATAGAATTAAAGAGAGTTAAGTAAAAGTCATGCCAATTGCTGCAACATTATTAGTAACAGAGATTCTTTATTGACTTTGCTAAATTGATGATATATTTCTGTAAGGGAGGAGATGCTTTGAGGTAACTTGATGGTCAAGATACAAAGCAAACAAATTGTTCTCCCTCTTGCGTATGTGGCCTATGTATCACATAGCTCTTACGACAAACCATATTAAAAACAAAAAAACAAAAACCGACCCAACAAAACATCAAAATCAAATATTATAAAAGAGGATATTGATGTTCAAAGTGGACACAGCTCAATATAATCCAGAGAGTTAGAAAACAGTACAGCAACTTCAGATTTGGCCAGTGGATTATAGTGAAATAGCCACTGCTTACTTTGAAATCTTAAGAGGTTTAATTTGGGTAAAGTCGCATTATTATTTTTAAAAGGACACAAATGTGAATTTTGCTAGGTAGTTCTTCATATTAAAGGTTCTTAAAGATTTTTATAACCCCCACTACCGAAATTAAAAAAAGCATTGATCTGTTTTTATTCATTATGTAACCACTTTAGATTTAATCATTTAATTCTGCCCACTGAATTACAAGGAAGATGAATAAATGTCAAATAAGCAGTTGTATTACAGAATTTGCTTCACTTGAGTATGTGAGAGATATATAAGTACTTTACACCAGGTTTTTGATGTAAAATCACCTTGATTCCCTTGGTTTGATTATGTTTCTTTACTGTGAGAGGGTGAGGCACTGGAATTGGCTGCCCAAGGAAGCTGGGTATACCCCACCCCAGCAGTGTTCAAGGCCAAGTTGGATAGTGCCTTGAACAACCTGATCCAGTTGGAGGTGTCCCTGCTCACAGCAGGGGGATGGAACTAGGTGATCTTAAGATCCTTTCTAACCCAAGCCATTCTGTGATTCTGTAATCTTATGGTGGCTTTATCATGTGTAGAATGGGTAAAGGTAGCAATTTCTAAGGGCTTACATGTCATGCTTAAAATGTAGATAAGCCCCAAAGATAACCTTTAAGAATAATGATAGAAGTATGCATCTCACTGATTTATTGATATTTCATTGACTTCATCTGACACCTAAATACAGGATTGAAAATAATGTGAAATATGGCCATGAGAGAACTGTTAGTCTTTTCTCTGCAAAATTGCTCCAGCATAGAATAATTGGTTGAAGTTAATAACCTCTCCCCCTGGATTGCTGTTGTTCATCTCCATGTGCAAATAACGGAAAATCTCCAGTTATCAGTTCTTTTATATCTATCTATCTATCCATCTATCTATCTATCTATCTATCTATCTATCTATCTACTACTGTCAATTAAATATTAGTGCAAACCTCAGTTTACTGCTTATTTGTTTCTGGATACAAATTGCACTTTAATGAACAAAGCAAAGTTTGCAGAGATCAATACAAATGTTTCATTTTCAATCAAAACAATATTCTTGTCAGAGATACGAGTTTTCTGTAACCATCTCCATTCAGGTACATTCATGTCACAGGTCGGAGTGGTTGAAAGGATCCAATAGTAAACTATTTTTATCAATGTCTAGATTTGAAAGGCCCGAAGTGTGGATAGGCTTCCCTAACATAGGATTTCTTCTGTCAAGGATATTTTACTTTCTGCTTTTCTTTGTCAGTTGATCTGCCAAAATCTGAATTTAGATTATTTACTTCAAAATACAATCTAAAACATTTATGTTGGGTTTAACAAACATATTTGAATTCAGTTGTCATAGAGTGGCTGTTGAGCTTGTTAATCTTTACTGTAGCAACCCCCATCAGAACTTTTACTTCTTTCTTGAACTATATTCCTTTTATTCAGGGTTGGCAGAGGGTTTATATACAATTTAACATTTCTATTTATACAAGTTTTATTCAAAGATCAGTTCATATATATTGCAGGAAGCTCATAGGCAGAGAAAGCTTCTTTAAAAAATAGTTTTGGTCACTAGAGCAGTCTCACAAATGAAAAAAGAAAAAAAATCCCTCTGAAGATCATATTCATTGTCATGTTCAGCTCCAAAAATACAGTAAGTACATTTGAAATCAAGCATGGTTGGTTTCCAGAAAAAACATTGCAAAAAGAATGTTCCATGTAATGAAGATCTGGTTTGTTTGTCAATTTTTTTATTTAGCTTAAATCACTAGCTTTCTCACAAACTTTTTTTTTCTTTAATCAGAATAGAAGCTCAGAAAATGCGCAGATGACCTGTTTTGAAAATTCACCTGTAGCCCATGCCATGGTGATAAAAAAGCAAATCCAGCGGAGTCTTTTACTTTGTGTAGTGAAGCTGGATCATTGAAATGTTTAATCTATGTGCAAGAAAATATGTAGTGTTGATACTTGCTTAGCTGATATCTGATGTGAAAGATTTTGAGCACTTACTGTAGCTTTTGCTCAGAGATTATTAGAAAAATGTGTTTAATCACTGGTGCAGCTTTATACCCAAGATAGCCAGCTGAGGTTGCATATCATAGTGAAATGTGTCCTGCATCATTTTGAAGCTGGGAACTGTTCACTCTTTACATGCTTAGCAACCACCACAAAATGCAGTCAATTCATAAGCATGATGCACTGCCTTGTAAATCTTGGTTGCACAGATTATCAGAACAGGGGTTTAATGAAATACTTGGAAGTGATGTCTCTGAATGGAAATAGGGATACTAGTGAGTTGACAGATGGGGAAATCTATAAACATGATCAAAATTATGAAATGTTGAAAGACAGGGAGGAAAGGTCTACCATCACAACAAAATTAATTCTCAGGAGAAGCATATTAATATAAGCAATAACATCTGTACTATCAGTTAATCAGAAATATCTGTGACCTGTACTTTTGGTATGTTTTGTACCAGCCAACATAGATGAATAAAATATAGAGAGTTTTTCTATTCTGCTTGAATTCATTCTTGAAGTTGCCTTTCAATGTTTTAACAAGGCAGTAGGTGAAGATGATGAATGGCATAGTTGCAGTGCCCTTTTAAATGTCTTGGCAAAGCACAGTGTCAAACAGGAAGCAAACTGTACTGCACTGTATCAGATATGTTAACACAAGACTTGCCATGTTACATGGAGGTAATGGAAGGAAGATGTGTGGCCATAATGAAGAAATTTTGCCAGTAGCCATTGCTAGGTACACCATTTATGGTGATCTCATCTGAGAGTACTTGATAAATAAAGCTGGTTTGGTATTCCTTAACAAGAGGCAATATCTGATGCAATTTAGCAAGTGGTCTAATGAGTTATGTGACTGCCGTCAGAGCAGAAATAGTTTTCTGGGAAATATTTAACATCAAGAGCAAACAAAGTAGTTATTATCTTTAAAATAGAACAAAAATGTAGTAAGAACATTCTATGACCGAAAAGGATGCTAATAGATATTTTTAAAACAAAAAGAAACCCACCACCACTTTACCAGTCACTTCCGCCAAGAACCAAATAACCTAAAGAAATAAGGCATTGAAAGTATCAAGCTGGCTCCTTTATCATTGGAATCTAAATTTGCTACTTCACTGAAGCAAGGACAAGTAACCTTCATGGAAAGCCTGTGTCTAGTAATACAGAGCTGCTTTGGCTGAAGGAGGAGGGTCAGCCTGACACAGGTCATTGCTTAAACAATGCTGAGGACAGATCTTCCTTTCACTAAAATCACCATTGCAACAACATAATTGAATCCATGGTGCAAGTGGATATAAATGGGGATTACTGGCACTGCTTTGGCACTTAAGAAGTAATGCATAATCCTGTAATTGAAAACTTTGTCCCAGAGCAATGTCCAAAGACAAAATGAGTCCATGTGGTTTTCAAACATTTTAACTATCCTGTCTCAGAATTCTCTTCTTGTAGGTCATTGTATGGCAGGGGTATCTTTCATCTACATTATACAGGAGGAACTCATCCCATCTTTCTCAGAAGAGGCATTGGCTTCATACCTGGCTCCCTGATCAAAGTAAAATTGGCTGACTTTGTCTCTTCTCTGAGTAGGCCAACAGGTCAATCAGGAAAGCAGATAAATCTACTGGCATTTGCATCTCTCAACAGTGTTGAAAGGATAAGTGTTGAATATGTGAATTCCTACAAAATGAGAGTTAGCAGTTACTTTGGTACAGAGAGAATGAGAGATCTTTTAAATTGCATACACAGTCAGAGTTGAAATACCTTGAAGTAGATGGCAAAGACTAGACCTTTATGTAACTGTCCCAGAGAAATCTTTGCAAAGCTGTCTTTGCACATCATGCTTTAAACCAAGCTTCAGTCTCATGCTCTGAGGAACACTGATAGTGCGACAGACCTAACAGATCAAATGGTTGGGTCCACTTTCTAGTGAAGTATTAAGATGTGTCCCTTTATTATCCAATTTTTCTCTTCTTTTTAAGTAAGGACAAGTCTTTTTGGGTATTTGAGCATGAAAGGTTGTTAGCCTGGGGCCTTAGGCAATAAATTGATGTTTCAGTGAAGGCAGTCAACCACCTGCACAAATTTAACCTTTTTAATTCTATTTATTGTCTGAAAATATAGCACCAGATTAGATGTTTCCTGGAGAGCCGAGTTTGGTGTGAGGTATTCACTTTGTTACAGCTTCTTTGAGATCACTGTGAAGTAGTTCCCTGTGCTAAATGAATAGCTCTCTTATCATGACCTTTTAATCGCTTCATCATGAAGAGGTCTTTTATTTGTTACAAGAGTCTACTTCATATTACCTCTGTCAAAGGAACTGTAATATCATAAAACGGCCACAACAGAAACTAATACAGAAACATGGTACAATAAGAGAAAATTAGTGAAGGTCAGCCTAGTTGACTACAAGCAGCATCATGGCCTGCTAATGGGAAGTGCTGGAGTGGATAACTAGCTGTGAGCTCAATTGTTGGAAGCTGCATATAGAGGTGATATTTTGCTTGGTTTTGTAACAAGGTAGTGGAACAGAAGGGAACAATATAAGCCAGCTAGCAGGACCAGCAGCACTAAAGAAATCACAGAGATAAGGGAGATGAATTGGGCATGATCAAAAAGGAAATTTGAAACTAAAGATTCAATTTAGCCATAATGGTACTTTGGGAACTCACCCCTATGGACAAGATATACTTTTCGTGCTGTCTTGACACAGGTGTAGTTTATTGAATGTACTGGAGTTCACACAGTGGTGCAGAACTGATGTAAGAAGGGGAGAAATTTAAATTGCAGCATTTATACCATTTGAAGAGTTTAAAGAGGCTATCTAGAGAATGGTTTGGAGGGATGGAGTCCTGGCCATGTTGACTGCCTGAGTCATAAAGGTTTGGTTGCAGTACAAGAGTGTTTAACCACATAGATTTCAAAAGTATTTGGAAAACCCATTCATAGCTCAACTTACAGTCAGATAAATACGCACAGTCAAGACAGACAGACAGTCATTTTCTTACTAAAAAAAAAAAAAAGTATCCCGCCACAAAGTAGCATACAGGAAGTCCCCTGGACAGTCTAGCACCCAGAAATGCCATTAAAGATGTCTTGATATCACTGTGGGAGAATCCCAGAGAAGATGACCTACACATGAGCACCCACTACATTCTTGCTTTTCCATGTGGCATATCCACACTAAGCAATTAATGATGATGGTAAGCAAAGTATAGAAAGGCAGAAAGTTCGTGTATTTGAGTGCTTTGATTGTATGTCAAATTCCTGAGAAAAAGAAGGCAGCTCTAAATGCCACTCTGTCCTGCATAAATTTCCTTCATCAGTCCCAAGAGCCACCATGCCCACACAGTGTAGATCTGCTTACTGTTTTCCCTCCCTACTGCCTATTCTCTTTTTGACCCAATTCTCTTCATATTCGGCCCTGTAAGGGACTCTGTTCTGGTTTGCTGTGAACTTGTTCTGTCTTTTTATTATTTCTCTTTTTTCCTATTCCAATATTTTTAGCCCTAACCTTTTGTCTTCCTTTTCCTATCTGGCATGCTTGCTTGTTTACCCATCTGCTTTCCCCAGCCCAGTTTATTTTCCATTTTCTCTTTGCATTTTTTCAGATCCACAGCCATTTATTTCGTTTCTTGTCCTTTCTCCAGCTCCACAGGGTCTTTTCATCTCCTCATGTCATTTGTAAGCAAAAAGCAGAGGAGCATCCGGTATCTGCTTTCTTACTGCTGCCTGAGTAAGTCAGATTGCCTGGAGAAGAAAAGACATAATGAGACTTAGTTTTTACTTCAAAATCAGCCCATTGTATTGCTTGATTTTCTTTTGTATCATCATAATTTTTGGGGTATCTTCAGTTCAATTTTGTGCTCAGAACCTGGACATTTCATTTTATATAGAATGTGACTTTAGAAAATGTACTTCCTCAACATTTTTTTTTTATCCGTTTCTTTACACATAATTTTTTACTTGAATCACCTTATGTACATTTTTGTAAATATCACCACTTGTTGAAGTGTGTCTCTTCAAAACAAGGTGTTATCTTTTCTGCATTAACCTATTTTATCTTTAGCAATCAGTTTGAATAAACACAATATGCAAGGAACATATTACCTTGGAAAAGCTGAGAAGAAAACCAAGTCTTGGCTCGATTCTTTCTTCTACAGTATCCTAAAGAATAAACTAAATTAAACTATCACTAAAAACTAAGGAGGCTTGATGAAGCTCTGCCTTTAAGAATCTGTGATTTAAAATATATTGTGGTTTCAATTAACAGTTTTAATATGTGTGAATGTACTCAATCCAAGTTTCCCATAAAGGACTGTTTGTGCCAGATTTGGGTTATACAGGAAGGACCCTGAAAAGAGATCAGACTGTTTAAATGATCAGGCAGTATTACTTAAATACATATTTTTCAAAGACAGATTTAGTATCCTCAGCTGCAGTGATGAGCAGCAAGAACTCTCAGCAGCCTTGTATTTTTATGGAGATAAAGTTCTGGCTGTGTTAGAATTGGTATCTTCTGTTTCCCGTTAATGGTAGTTCAGATCAGAGTACACATGAACATTGTGAAGCTGCCTGCAAATCAGTTCAGGGAAAACCAAATTTCTACAAATCCAGAAATAATCATCAAGTCTAAATTTAAATCATACTGAATATGAGTGTGAACATACACTTAAAAATGATATGCATGTGCATGTGTATCAATATAAGAAATGTACCTGTTAGGCTTGAGATTTACCAGTTTTGCTGTCATGTAGCAATGATTTCAGAGAAGTCATACCTGTTTTTTAATGCTGAAAGAGAATAAGCCAGAGAAAAAGTCATATAAGTTTTTGTTGTAAGTCATCTCATACAAGACTCAAGAAACATATTTTATGTGATAGTATAACTAATAGAATTTCAAATGACAGTGATATATGAGGCTTTCAGAAGTAGCAATGCAGAACATTCTTTTTTGAATAATTCACTCATTTGAAGTTGTTATATATTCAAAAATGATTGAGTTGCATATCCAAATATAGGGTGGTCTATCTCAGCTGTTGATGTAGAAGAAAAAGAAGTTTCTGCAGTTATTCTGAACAGTGGTTTGTATCACATTACTGTTTGTCAGATGAACTGAGTTTAACTGACTGTGAATTAATTAACAGTCTGCAGTGGATGTCTTTTTCTTGAGATAATTAATCTTATTGAGAAATTATGTGTGGAACAATTGAAGCTTTAGCAGATTTTCTAGAGGTGCTTTTGTGTTTAGGCTTCCATGACAGCTTTTTCTCTTATAGATAAATTACATGTCTAGAAATATCTTGCCTTTATATTTATTTTGATTTGGCAGCATATCGTTGTTACAGCAGGCAATATTTCATGCCTCAAAGTATTAATGCTAACCGTAAATCGTTATCGATATGCAGTGGTTCCTATCAGTCATGACAAGTAATTGATGTTGATTGAAACAAATAAATATGATGCTTTGCAAAGTTATAACCTTGTCATTTAATTTCAGTGCTCAAATGCATCCGGCTATCTTAGATTAACTCTTTGCAATTAGATACAGAACTTTCAGAAAAGAGATATTTCACCTATGAAGGCCAAATATTGCAGAAAATTATACAGAGATTTAGACATCAATATTGGCAAAGTTTGCCTCTACTTTTTTGGTTCCACAATTGGGTACAAGCAATAGAATTCAAAGATGTGTGGGAATTTGTCATCTCATTATTATAGACACTTTGGTTGGTCGTTTCTCTGATTTTACTCTGAAATCCATTGAAGAACACGTTGGGAATCTCTGTGTATGATATAATTTAAAATGAGAAGTCCCATAAGCTTTGTTTCAGATGTAGGAGGTCAGACAGTACTTTATTCAAGCACAATGATCATAGCAGTCCTTCCTAGCTGTAGGAACTATGAATTAATATATCATTAGCTTCAATTTAAAAGTAAGGTAAACTGAAAAGTTTTACTGGATTGTGGTGCAAATCTGCAATTTATGAAGGAGTTAAATTCTGTGCCTCTCTCTACTCCATATATAATCCATATTAAAGTAGTCATTAACTCATGTTAAATTCTTGCTGAATCTGGGACCAGGAAAATAACAGCCAAACACTACACCTCCCAAGACCAAGTACAGCATTACTAGAGCATGGTGTGAACAATTTTTGGTATATACCTCTGAGTTGAACTTTGATACCAATACACAGTCTTAGGTTTCACTGTATTTGTTGCCGTGGCATGAAACCAACAGAAATCCAATCTTTAACCGATATCATTTTCAGAAATATGCAGAATCAGTCCATATTATGTGTATTTTACTCAAACACTTCATTTGTAGTGGTAGTGTTATATAGTGGATTTATATGTCTGTGGCTCAGAAGTTAATGCTGCAGAGGTCTTTCTTTGCTGTTAAAACACTGAAGCAGCGAATTACCTGAAACCCAAACATGGCTGAGCCATATTTAGTTGTTTAATCCCCTTTAGAAGCAGTTCCTGTGCTGGAGAACACAGAGCCTGGACAGGTAAGTGGGGAACATTTGAAGTGAATGATAATAGAGTTTTAAAGAAAGAT
>JBCJKH010015820.1:0-15002 GCA_039877255.1 Loriculus beryllinus
CTTCTTCACTAGGGAATTCTTTTCCAAAGTCTCAGGGGAGCTCTTCAATTTTCCAGCCATCACCTCCATTCACCACCCCCCCAGGAAAGAGCTTCTAACTTCTTCCTTATAGCTGATCTAAATCTACCCTTTGTAAGTTTAAAGTTTGAAATGTTTTAATAAATTCTTGAATGCTGCAAAAGCTGAAGGAAGGGAAAGAATGCCATTTTTGCTGCCTGTGCTTAAGGGCAAATGGTGTGAGCCAGGGAAATGTATCATGTATGTGGAACAAAACAAGGGGGTTTGCTTTTGAAAAGTGAGCCTGACACAGCTGTAGGAAGAAAGGGAGATCAAGGTAGAACTGGTACTCCTAAGAAATGCCCAGTTAGGATATGAGGGATGGCTGCTCCATGTGCTGCATGCTTGAGACATCTTTGCCAGTGGGGAATATGTGATAACTTCTTCCAGACATGGCCAAGGGCTTGAAGCTGGCTGCAGAGCTGGCTTGCACTTGCAGGTAGTTTCCAAGAAAGCTGGTGCTTCCCCACCCTCAAGTCTTGCTAAGCCAAGCTCTGTTACTAGGTCTGTTGCATCCTTCATCATCTCTTCATTTCTGTAGTGGAGGATAATCTTTGGAGGCAGCATTGCCTCTGGAAGCAGCACGGTTGGGTGGTGTCAGGCTTGTGGTGTTTGTCCCAAGTCAGAGCAAATGGTCTCATTGTTGTGTGATGCCTGACAAGCTCAGGCAGACTGCCAGCGTGTCTCATAGCTCCTGTGTCCCTGAAGGCAACATCTCCTTTTTGTGTGTTCTCAAACACTGCCCAGCTTCCTTGTACTTCTAAAGTTTGCACGTTAATGTCTGAATGTTGTGTTGTTAAATTTTCAGTGTCTCTATTCATGCCAGAAAGCTCTTCTGTTAGGAGGGATTTAGAATAATGCAACTCTTCACGGGTCCTCATTGTTTCTCAAAAAGGGACTGTGTTGTTCAAGTGCCCATATTGTGACATGCGTCTAATTATGGATCCTTTCTGTAGACCCCCAGAGATGCCATTATGTCCACCTGCAGTAGGAGGGGGAAGATTATAATTTGTGTTCAGCATGAGCTTTTCTCCATTATTCCCACTGTACATAAATAAAGAAAACAAATCTTACCGACCACTGATTCTCCTTTCATTTATCTTACATTTCATTTTTTAAAACAGCAGTTCTGCTTTGCTTCTTTCCCTCGGAGTATTGTTGTTTGTCACTTCAGCATTAGCATACCTGCTTTAGTCCGGTCTAACTGCATGTGGACCTTCTGTTGAGCAGTTGGCAAAATGTATCTTGGCTAAAAGGGCTTTTCATCCTTCGAAAAGAAAATCATGGCTCAAGGGGATGACACACCCAAAGATAAAAGCTTGATCAATGATTACAAGACTGGTATATATTCACATGATTTTTCCTTTGTCCCTTTTATTTTTATTTTTTTTAAATGCACTATTCCCCTCTTTTCTCTACCCTTCTGATTGAAATTCTCAGAATTCTAGGTCAAAATGCCTCCCCATCCATGTAGATTTGCACTTGTAGATGAGAGTAGTTTTGAGAAGAAAATACCTAAGTACAGTTTGCATTTTGGCATAAGTTCCTAACATCTGAATTAGAGGAGATGATTAATGAAGGCATACCTCTCTCTTAGGTCAACATGACCAAACCACGTATTCCTGGGAGATTGTCCTGTTCTTTTCACTGCATTTCATAATTACTCTCATTGACAAAATTCTTGCAGAAATAGGAGGAGGACAAAGGTATAAGTTTGGGGAGGTGGAAGGACCTTATTCTGCATCTGTTTTTTCTAATGGCTAGTCTCTTTGAGATGTTCATGGAAGGACAACATCTGCAAACGTTTTAGTTTCCCATGTTTGGTCTCTTTTTGCACAATTCAAATGACAAAATTTAGCCATTTAACACATCAGAATCTGGTCTGTGTTTCCCTCCATTCTGTTTCTAATAGTATTAAGCTCAAAGCAGAGAAGCTCCAAAAAAAAGAGGCAGAGCCGGACAGGGGAAGGATATACCTTTCCCATCATAGGATCATAGAATAGTTTGGTTTGGAAGGGACATTTAAAGGTCATCTACTCCAACTCCCATGCAGTGAGCAGGGGCATCTTCAAGTAGATCATGTTGTTCAAAGGCTCATCCAACCTGGCTTTGAATGTTTCCTTGACTGGGGCATCCACAACTTCTCTGGGCAACCTGCGCCAGTGCTTCACCACCATTACAGCAAAAAATTTCTTTCTTATATCCAGTCTGACTCCTCGCTCTTTTAGCTTAAATCCATTACCCCTTGCCCTATCCCTACATGCCCTTGTAAAAAGTCCTTTTCAAGCTTTCTTGTCAGCCCCTTTAGGTACTGGAAGGCTCCTCTATGGTCTCCCTGGAGCTTTCTGTTCTCCAGCTGAAGAGCTCAGCTCTCTCTGCCTGTCTCCATAGGAGAGGTGCTCCAGCGCTCGGAGCATGTTTGGTGTGTTCTCTGGACTGACTTCACATCTCTTCTACATTGGTGGCCCCAGAACTGTACACAATGTTCCAAGTGGCATCTCACAAGAGCAGAGTAGAGGCGAAGGATCACCCCCTTCCACCTGCTGGTCCCGTGTCTTTTGATGCAGCCTAGGATATGGTTGGATTACTGGACTGTGAGTGCACCCTGCTGGGTCATGTCCAGGTTTTCATCCACCAGTACCCCCAAGTCCTTCTCCTCAGGGCTGCACACATTAATTTTCTTTTCTTTTTTTTTTTTTTTTTTGTCCGTCTTTGCCTTGGGATTCTGCTCCTGTTTGTATCAGTGCAAAAACTGGTGGTTAACGATGCTTCCCATAAATCTAGTTGTTAAAACTCATTTCAAGTGAATCCATATACTTTTGCTTTAAGAAACAGAGCAATACTGTGTGGTTGATATGATATGCTAAAAAAAAAATCAATGCAAAATGATGTAAAAATAGAAAACTGATCCGTCTCTTTAGGACATAGTAGTATGTATTCTAACATTGTAGGACATAGTAGTATGTATTCTAACATTGTTTGACATTTTTTCAGATATGTTGGAATTGCATATTCAAGTGAAGTTCCCTCAAAGGCTTTTGCTGACACCCCTGAACCTAGCACATCTGCTTGTAGCCTTTATAGACTCAGTTTATTTGCCTGTACAGAGGTGCCTGGTGGTACATGAGATGCTCTAATATGGTACACATAGCTCCAGCTATGGCTCTAGCAGGTCCTGGGTTTCTTATAGCTCTTGTGTCATATATCCCACCCAGTCTAAATGGCTCAGCTACCCTCCTGCCTCTCAGATGCCACTACTCACACATGGCTAGGCAAAAAAGAGCTTGGTCACTCTGTGTCATTTTCTATATTATAGACAAATCACTCTAGAGGCACAAAGCCAATTTGCGTGCAAACATGTCACTAGTATTCATGGGTTTAAGTCAAAGGGAATTCAAGTTTCGTGAAATCAAGCAATATCCTGGCATATGTTTGGGAAATCATCCTTAGGTTTTCCCAATTTATATGGGGTGAAGGCTATAATAAAATTCTGGTGAAACACTCGTATACCAAACATGCACTGTGAGAAGCCATTTTCCTTTGTTGTGCACATTAGTATGTTCAGCTAAATAATGTATCGTAATAGCATGTGCATCATGGTGTTATGAAGGACAGCTTGTGTGAGTTTTCACTTGGGAAGTAGGAGAGGAGAAGATGTGATGAAGGCAGCAGCTTCTGGAAATATCCATCTTGTATTTCCATCTCATGGATGTCATTTCATAATATTTGTGTCAGGTACAGCAGCTGTCACTGAGTCTACCAGTGTCGTGCAGATTGGTTTAATATCTGTATTTCAGTCAGTTGAGCCATGAAAAGTTAGTGCAGAGGCATATTACATCACTCCAGCTCACCTTTGCTAGGAGCTCAGTTAGCTTTTTTCCTCTTATGCCCGCACCTGGGTCATGGATGCCACTGAGGAGTGAGTTAACAATAAAGGAAAACTGTTACCATGAATCCTTTAAAAAAGCAGATGGAGGCAAATAATTCCATGTCATTTTTAGAAGAAGATATTTAACAAAATGGCTGAGGACACAGGGGGAAGAGGTTGGTTGCAGGCTGTGTTTCAACACTTGGCTCCAAAACTGGCTGCCTGATTATCTCTGGTTTCTTTGGTTTCCTCATTTCTGTTCCTGTCTCCTACAGGCAAAGCCTATGCTCCTGAGTTCTACTATGACACTTACAACCCACTGTGGCAGAACAGACCCCGCGTGTATTCCTACAGCCTGCAGTGGACACAGATGAACCCCAACGCTGTGGACCGCATCCTTGCCTATCGCTTAGGAATTAGGCAGGTAAAGAAGAAACTTCATTTGTGCAAGATGTGCCTTTTGAGTATGCTGAATTCTGTGAGAACTGCCACGTTTGGGTTGGTTTTTTTTAATTATTATTATTTTATTTTTATTTTTACTTTTTTTTTTACTTTATTTTTTTCCCCTTCCCCTTTTCATCCTCTGTGAGTCAGAGTTGTTTGTCCTCCTTCTGAAAGGTTGGCTACCATCTTGCAGAAGTAGTCCTCTGCCGCTTGCAGATCCTGGAAACTAATTTGCACGTTGGCACAGTGAAACACAGAGATTAAAGTGCTGTGCCTCAAAGGGTTTTCCAAGGCTGTGGCTCAAGGTATGCTGGAAAGATTACATGAAAGAAACCTGCAGTGAAATTAAACTTTTTATCTCTCTGTATATATCTATATACCTTTTATTAGAGCTTCCACGTAAATATATAAATATAGGGACAGCTGTAGCTTTCCTGCAGAAATTCGTGGTGATCCTTGACAAACGGGGTGTCTTTCTCAAGCACGTTAAAGCCAATCATGCTTGCGTCTTCATAGAATCACTGTGAACTTTTGAATGGGAATTGGCACTGCTAAGGAAGTGGGAAACCATCCCACTTGCAGAGGAATTGTTAAATTAGCATAGCCATCTCTGTTCATTTTCCCTTTAACAATTTTAAAAGGAAAATATCATCTGTCTTCTTGGAAGGTTATTACTACAGAGCTTGAGTTCTAATAGTCAATTAAAGGGAAAGAACCAATCTGTGCATTGCTTAAACTTTCATTAAATGACAACACATCTGCTTACTCCCCTTCGCAGAGCGAAGTGATCTTTGTTTGCAGTTGCACTTTTGTACAGCAAAACCATACAAAGTCACACAATTTTATGATATCAAGGCAGAAGAATGTAGAGCTGTAACACCTCTTTGCAATCCTGTCTAGAGCCTGCCCACAAGTGTGCCAGAGATTGACACTGACAGTTGGGTTTTGGCATTGCTAGGTTTTCTCAAGGCCACCTTAGCCACAATATCCACCTCGGAGTCAAGTGTACGAGTTGGCCTGCCAGCCTTTGTCTGGCGGAGCCATGCACTGGCAGAGGAGGCTGTGCCATTCCATGCTGTGCCGTGCCATGGCAAGGTCACAGTGTTCCCACCATCCCAGCTCATGGGCACAAACTTCTATCTCCCGCTACCAACCTGGACCTGCTGCAATTGAACTGAGGACATTTTGCTGCTTGCTCAGGAGAATCCATCTGATCTTGTTTTGGTCTTTACATTCTCCCATTGAGCTTGTTTGTCTTTAAATAATATCACAACTGACTGATTTAGTAAGTATATGTTTGGTTTTTCTCTGCCTGAAATAATAGTTTGTGCAGGGAGAAAGAGACCAGGGATTAAGACAGGTTCTTGAAGACACTTATTTTTGAAAATATGATTGTAGAAAGTATCCTGATGTCCCATGGATCTCCTACTGGGATGAGCTTTGTAAGCTGTAAAATAAATATACAATTTGAGCATGTTATTTATTCTGAGTAGATGGGGGTTTTGCTTGTATAACTTTTGTGGTAGTTGTGGAGTCGACTGGGACATGTCAAGGGGCTTTGATACCTGGATGGTTCTGGTTCCCGTTCACTCAGTTTGTCTCTGCCTGAATCTAATTTGAAATGAAAATCAGTGACTTTTCATGCATGTTTATGCAACTGTTTGCATCATTGGACACATTATTCCCAGTAGTAAGAGGAATTACTCAATTAAAAGCAGAATTTGCTGAAGTAAAAGAAAGCCATTCTATTTTTGTAGGTTTTGAAAAGCACCTATTCAGTGGAGGATATGCTCAGTATCATAGCTTGTTTCTTGACTATATAGGGAACTGTTTTGTGTTGATTTATTCAGCTCTATGTACACTGTATTATTAGAAAAAAAAGGACTTCTAGTATTTGCTGTTGTAATTTATGAATCTTTCAAATAATTGGTTTTTTTTTTAATGTTTAGCACCACTGATTTGAGGAAACAAATGGCACGCAGACTGCTCATGTGTCAGTTTCTTCTGTGCAAAAGCTGGCCCTTGTTTCTGTTGTTTATCTTGCAAGTGATACCTGAAGAGTGTTACCGGGGTGTTAGAAACATAGCTGTTACGATTCGTTAGTTGCTTTACAGTGCCATAAATATATGACATTCTTCAGAGGGACATCAAGATCTGAACCCAAAACCCAGTTAGGACATAGAGAGCTGGTGGACACATCATCCTTGGAGACATTTGAGGCCAGCATGGATGTGGTTCTGGGAAACTTGCTTCAGTTGAAGCTGTTGCTGCTCACTGCAGGGACGATGGACTAGATGATCTTTGCAGGTCTCTTCCAACCCAAGCTATTCTGTGACTCTATGATAATGAAATTAATTGCATTAGGATTTTTACCTGTTTTTTTCTGTTTCATTTTAATTTACTTTTAATTATCTATTTATATAATTATCTAGAATTACTTTCCTCTGATTTCCTTAACAACAATCTCTGTCAGGTTAATCAAAATATTTCCTTTTGTCTGTCTGAAGCCACATTTAAAGTGAGTGATTTAGAATCTAGTGAGCTGTATGGACCCTCATCCATTATTGCAGTAATTCCCCCTGAAACAAGGGTGATAATTAAACGTTCAGGGTTTTGGGGGTTTTTGACACCCACCAATACTAGCTAGTATTTTTAACTGGGATTTGCTAGGGTTTTTATTTAACAATAAAAGTTGGGATGAGCATCTGTTGGGAGTGGCAGAAAACAAGCTCATGCCTGTGCCAGATTCATTACAGAAGCAGGGCAGCAGGATTTCCAGGTCAGAGCAACAGCCTGCAGCCCAGCATGGTACTATTGTAAAAAGTGACTGCTCTTAATCTTTGTTTCAATCTTCTAATGCTTTGCAAAACACTGCCAGTGGGCTATGTAGTGAGTCAATGCGTTGGTATCTGCTTCTGATTCCATTAACACCATTACCTTTATCTGATCAGTAAATGGCTTTTGCGCTAAGAATGCTAAAATTAGAGAGCAAGCATCTCTTCCTCTTTACTTGTACATTGCAGCTTCACTTGAGAAAGAATTCAGGCAGGTTTTGGGGAATACTTAGTTGATAGCAGGTTTATACTGGCTGAATTTTCTGTGAAATTGTTAAAGTCTGTAATATTGTCAATATTTCTAATACGATTTTACAGAAACAAGAGCTTCTTATGAGGTGTAGAGTGGTTTAGCTCCATTTCCATACTTGCCAGATGATTGTAGAAAGCAATGCAAAGGACGTGCTTAATAATGAAATTAAACTTTAAAATGAATACTGAAACTCTCAAAGGGCAAAGGATAATGGAATGTGGCTGACTAGGGATTTTCCTTAAGTACAAATTGTTCTGCTAGAAGTAATTAGATTATACAGTGTTATAACAACAGGAAAGTATTTCCACTGGATGGCATATAGTGAGATTGTAGAGCTGGAGATGTCTCTGCCTTGATGAGCTCACCCAAGCAGAGTTTTAGAAAGTTTTGTCAGCAATAGAAAGTACTTGAGAGAAAAGTTCAGTGCCAGAGATATGATGCAGGCAGACAGCAGGTGTAATGGAGGTGCTGAAGTAAAGGAGCTGTGCCACGCTGAGGTGGATGTATGCCATGAGAATAACTTGGTTCTATTTACGCTGAGGTATGAACTATTTCACGGTGGGTGCCAGGAGCAGTTGTTGTGCTCTCAGGACCTTCATGATTCTGTGGTTGCTTTGTAACATCAAAAAACTGATTTAAGAACAAAAGTAATAAATTTAAGAAGTGACTTGAAAACCTACAAGAGTCACTGCATTTATAGGTATGTTTATATCTATATATATGTATATCACTTTCATTAAGATTGTTTTGTAGCTCTACCCCTACCCCTTTATTTAAAGGTATGAACTCATGTACTGCTCTCTGATGGTGCACAACAGTTTGTTCAGTCAAGTTTGTCCTGGTGGCATGGTATTGTGTGATGAATGCTCCCTCCTGGGAGAATCAGGAAGGAACAGGAATTATTTAGAGTGCTTTGCCTTCTACTTAAGCCTAGACACTCCTGTTGTTGCCTTTTGGGGATTCATGCTGTGCTTAATATTATTTTTCAACAAACGCAGGCTCTTGTCTGCATTTCTATCCATGCAGCACATGGATACTGGCTTCCAGTGCTGGGTTTTAACTGTCTTTGAGGATGCTGAGCTGCAATATGTGCCAAGCCTGCTGTGATGAACCATCTAGCCACTAAGAAGTGTGCATGGCTGTACTTTTCCTTTACTGAATGATGACAAATAACTTTTAAAAAAGGAGGCACTAAGTAAGTGGCCATAGAGTTTAGTTGTTGAGTGAGTGAGAGCTGCTGTTCATGTGCTTTGATAACCATCAGAGCCCGTAAGCATGTCCTGAAGAGACGGCACAGCTCTGTACTATGCATCCAGGCCCCAATCCCTCTAAGGAGTTGTTATGGATGTGGTCTTCTCCTCATGGAAATGTCTGGCTTGTTCTCTCAGGAAAAAAAACATTTAGTTGATGATACATAATAGCAAGGGACCTGTTCTGATGTCAGTTCTTGTGAGACCAGTCCAGATAATTTTAGCAGAGTAAAAGAGACTTAAAGAGGATGGTCCCTTTCCTGAGAGGAGGAAAACCCTTGAGGGCAATGGATTCAGTTTATGGCCAGTCCTGCCACCAACCTGCACCATAAAGAAAGATTCTGAAGGTGGTAGAGAAATACCACAGTGTATGTATCTACTTCTCTTGTGCCACTAGAGCCAAAGGGAGCAAAAATTAAAGTATTACTTTCACTACTTGACTTTCTGCATATTGCCCAGATTTAGAGAATATAAACATGGTGAAAACCTTGGTACATCTGTGCAGGTGCAAGCATATCTGAGTTCCACATGCTAAAGAAAGGAAAGAGAGTCCATCCATTCTCCTCTCCCCCTCCCCAGTTTTCATGAGCATTTTCTAGGCTGGCAGGCAGTGAGAAGAGAACACTTTCCTGATCCAAGAGCAGCATATCATTCTAGTACATCACAGCATCGGTAGCAGTTTTCCCACTTCTGAAGGGAAAATCTGAGTACAGTTCTGAGCAGAAAAATAGGAGATGCATGGAGCCTAAACAAAGGCCCATTTGAGATGCATGTTTGTGATTAGCAGATAACAACATGACAGTGTAAGTTGGAAATTAGGGATGCAGCAAGAGCAGGGTGTGGTCAAGAGAAATAGGTAAGAGTCTGTAGTCATTTGTTTTCACAGAAGGGGGCAATGCATTTCATGTTTAGAAGATATAGATCTGAAAGCAGAGGAAGAACAAATGAAATTAATCTCAGCAATACCAACCTTGTCATGGAGAGGTCCTACAGCATCTTCTGCAGGACTGTATTCCATGCAGTGAGTACACAACCTTTAGCCGACAGAGCAAGTTCAGTTACCTCCTGGACCCCTAAAGGCTCCACATTGTCTCTTGCAGTCACCAAGAGGGATGGTATTATGTTAAAAATACAAGGACTTTGACATGTTTGCATTTTGTGAATACAGCTCTTGGACACACGGGTACGTGTTTACAGTCAGTTAGGCTCAAAGTCCATCCTCCTCTTGGTGGTGCTCAATAACCCAGACCATTGCATGGCCCATTGCCTTTGTTAGACCGTTTCTTTCCAGTCCTCTTTCTCTGAGGCTGACTTTAATTTTCTTAGTGGTCATGGAACCTGGCTGCCATACTCCACCTTGTATGAATCACCAGAACAGCGTTACCTTTCTGTCAGATCCTGCTTCTTGTCACCTATCTTGTCACAAGAGTTAAAATAAGGGCATGTCTCAGACACAAGAGGATAATTTAATGGTGCAAAAGAAGGACATAGGAGAAACTTGGCTTTTTAAGCATTGGTTGAAGAGCTGTTGAGATACACTAGCACAGTAAAGTTATTTGAGAAAAAAGTGGAGCTTGGTTTAACGGCATATCAGAGAAGCCAAGAAAGTCAAAAGGAAGAGGGAAGGTCCTATCAGCTGAAGAGGGAGTCACAAGAATAGAGAAGTGTCATTTTTCTGCCTATAGAGTGAAAATAGAAATAGAGGAGTGGAAATCATTACTCACTGAAGTATTTAGAATGAAAGTCCCATGAAAAAAATTGTTTATTTTAGCACACTCATGGCCCCCACCTGATGGGTAGCAATTTTCCAGATGTTCTTTCTATCAGGATCATGGTGCTATCATCACACAATCTACTGTGAAGGGAAAAATGGCTGCAAGCTGGATATTTTCATTCAATTTGCTATAGAACATATAAAATTAACTATACATCAAAATGTATACAAAAATTGTATTCAGCACCATTAAAAAAAATTACATCTGTAGTAATTTCAGGAGAGAAAATGAGAGAGTTGAAAATTCAGATGTATATTGGAATATTTTTAATGTTGTTTTCATGGGAAAAATTAAGCCTCCTTTTCTAGAGATTTTATAGCATGCATTTCTTTTTGGAAGCTTGAACAAGGCTTTGCTTTTCTCCTGTTATGTCTGCACTTGTGAAGTGAGACAGATAGACTGGTAAAAAATGAGTGCAACATGCACAGGCACATTTCTCACTGATTTTCTTGGGTTTGGTACATTGAATTAGAAAAGTAATAGTTCTGTTGGACAATTTTCTGTTTGCAATACTGATACCTCCTATATTTATTCTGTACAAGACCAAGGCTAGATTTTCAAAATAGCAACCTGAGGGCTATAACTTGAGTTAGTAGTACCAAAGTCTTTTGGTACTATATAAAAATGGTTATGTCTCCCGAACTTCAGATAGATTAGGCAAATGATTATGTATAATGCAGAAAAAATTTCTACTGATTACATCTGACAAAATTGAGAGTTATAGACACATCTTTTTCTGTCAAGTCTTGATGTTCTGACTTTGATCCTGAATATGCTTCCGACTGTACCCTTTTCCCCTGGTCTGAGAGTTGTTCTGTGTGCCTCTGGAGTGACTTGTTTTGGAGGCCAAGGGCTTTATTTTCTATATATGCTAACAGAAATCATCCCAGGCAGATCTGTGTCTGTTCACATTACCACAAATTGTGGGCTAAGCTCCCTTTCTTCACAAAAATTTGCATGCAAAATCTAACATATTCATTTGATCCAAGCAATTACTGCCTGCTGGGACTGCCTTGGTTTGATTTTTGTTATATGAGCATGAACTCCTGCTATTTCATTACTGATTTTAATATCTAATTCATATTAATTTTTCAGTCTGGTTTCTTAAGGAAACACGAGATGTAAGAATGGTCTAAAGTTATTGGCTGTGATTTCTAAACCCTGGTCATTTTGGCAAGATCTGATGGGCAAGAGAGGTACAGCAGGCAAGGAGGGTCTCACCAGTGTCGTGAAAGCATGTGGACTGTTCAAGGAGAAATATTTAATTACAGATAAAAATGGAAGGGTAGGATCACATGAATCAAATTTCTAAAATCACAAAATACAGAATTCCCTTCCTTCATAGCAAGCTCTGTGGAACCCCCTCCTGGGATACTTCTCATTTTTGGGCAATATCTGAACTTTCTCTTCAGGGTGTCTCAGGTACATATATACGTTTCTCTGTGTGTATTTATCCATTGCAGGAGCCAGAGACGTGGCAAAGTGGTAATTAACTAAAGGACAAATCCTGCATGGGCAGGAGCTCTTCTGCTTGAAGCAGGGACATTGACATAATGTGAGGCTTTTGTTGCACATTTCCCTTTAGTGAAAAAATTGCCAAAATCAAACACCACACTGTAACCTTAGTATGGTGGTCACCCTCAACTTCCATTTGTCCTGTCTCAGCAAAAAAATCTGCAGTATGAATTGATTATTGCTGACAAATGCAGTGTATCAGTCAAACTTTAGGAAAGATGCAAGAGAAAATGGAGTGAGCTGAAGAGCAATTTAGGGAGAGAAATTGCTCAAGCTGGAGGAATTTGTTTTAGTAAATGAGTTATTTGCCTTTCACCAGATTTAAACCCTTGCAGTAGAGTTGAAACTCCCCTTTCTATGAGCGCGCTGAAGCAAAGCCTCAGGTGGAGTGGCTGAACTGCACGAATCATCTGCACTATCCCAACAAGGATGTGCTTTTCCTTAAACTGTCGAGCCTTGTGTGGGCACCCTTCCAGCAGAAGCTGGGCCCTTGATGAAAACATGCTCCACTTAACAGTGCAAACAGCAGAAGAGCAGATAAGATGGGATGTGTGTTTTCATAGCTGCTTTTTCACCCTGCTGCTGTGTAGTTGCATATGTAGAATGCAAACAGCAGGCAGTGAGGGTTTTGACACTGATCAGGTCCAGATTTAAAATGAAAAATATGATTGCCAGAAATATTTTTCATCACTCTGCCCTCTTTATATAAATTCTTGTAATGCTAAAAACCTCTGTAAATGACAGCGATGGTTTCCTTGTTAATGTTGAGTCCATACAGTTGTTTGGAAATAGTAGAACTATTAAAGGATTTGCAGTAATGAAATAATGAAAACTCACAGGGAAAGTGAGCAATGAAACTTTGAAAATTATCTACTTAAAATTTATTGTATATGTCCTTAGGCAAATTCATGGCACGTACAAGTTGTGTGACTGGTATGCAGCAAGCTTTTTGTCATAGTAAAATATAGCATAAATAAATATTTCAAAAGGCCTTTGAGCATTACAGAAATTTAATTCTGATGACGGATGCTTCCTCTTTAGTGAAGATAATTTCAGAGCAGCATCAATGCCTAAGAATCATAAATAAATTGCATAGTATATTCCAGATACCTTAATAAAATATGTTAGGATATCAGGATAAAATTTAGCAATAGCTGCACTTGTTCAAGGTGTAGGTCCATTATCCCAGGAGTTTTTCAGCACTGTAAACAAGCCATGGGTGCTGAAGGAGAGGCGCAACCCAAAGGGGAATGGAGATGGAAGGTGTCTGAGGCAAAGGCTGACTCTTAACCATGACAATTTTTCATTCTCTAACATACCATTCTTCCCTGAACTGGTTGAGTTCCATTTGGTCTATTTGTACTTTTGATCCTCAGATCATCTCAGTGTTGGTGAGTTCACCACTACCACTGCATGTGAACTGTGAGCATCTCCCCTAGTATGTGGCATTCATGCATGCCTACAGAATTAACTTGAGAAGCGCTATTTCTGACACCATCAAGTGTTCCAAAATTAAATAGTGCCAGAAAAGAGCTGTTTGACCCACTGAATAAATACTGTTCACTGAATTACCTTTTCCTCTTTCACTGTGACTTTTCCATATGTGCCCTTATGCTTTCTTTGTTCTCACATGTTCAAGACATGGTCTAATGATAGATTTGCTGCATTCTTCCTATATTGGTAGGATACATCTGTGTCTCATTTCATGGGCTATAATGAACTCATCTTCTCAGCATCCCTCTGAGATAATTTCATGAAAGTGAAACATAGAGACCGGTCAGAAATACTCATTGCTATTAGAGCTTGCTTTGGTAAATTGATTTTACTTCTGCATATCTAAAGGCAGCATCAAGATTCACTCTCAGAGATGCTTCATCTGAAATCTGATCACCCTATGTCACTGACAACAGGTGCTGCCACCCCCATGCTGGACTTTTCTGTGCAGTATTTCCCTTAACAACCCTCCTCAGACATCTCTTTGTTTCCACAGACTTTGCATCTGGTTTCATGGGCAAGTTATCTTCAAACTCAGTGCTGTAGCCAGGTGATGGGAGGGCAGAAACAGAACTCAGCAGAATTAAAGAGCATGGCAGAAGAACTTTGGCTCCAAGGGCTACCAAGCTCCAAGAAGAATATGAAGTTTGACTGCACAATACTTCATGGTGAAAAAAGCCCAGTTAGTGCTTTTTTCTGTCAGCCAAGTATTGAGTATTCACTTAAATTTTTGATTACAAGTGGAAGTGATCTTGGTTGGCAAGGAAAGCTGTCACATCCCTTACGTATCTACTTTGTTCTGTAATGAGCAGTTCTGGCAATCTGTAAAGGCAATATTTGTCTTCCAAGCTTCCTGACCTGTTTCTTAGGCCACTCAGGTTTAATGCATGTCTAGGTGGTGCACAAACTGAAACTATTATATCTGTTTGAGGTCTGTGTGGGCTTTCCCTAGTGCTGTTAATGAGTGTATTTAAAAATGAGTGCTGCAGATCTTTAGATGTAAAAACTAAAAATGAGATGAATTGACTGCTTACCAATGATCAAAGCTGAGACTTCGCCAATATTACTCCCCATGAGCAGCCTTAATGATTGCCTAAGGGATGGCTGGTTCAGGACAGACCACAGTGTTGAGAACTCTGCAGATAAGGGCTTCCTCTTGCTGGGATGCTCCCTTGGCTCCTGTCTCCAGGTTTCTGCAAAACCAGCTACTACCATTGTATAGTCTTACCTTTGTGCCTGTAATAGGTTAGGGATCCCATATGTCTGCTAGACACTTGTTTTGGGATTTTTTACTGGTCATATTGTCACTGTCTCTCACCATTAATTCTGTTCTTCCTGAAACAGATACATGTACTTTAGGGGGAAAATCCTCTTTAAAAATACATTAAAAACAAACAAACAAACAAACAAAAAAAAAAAACAAAACCAAAACACAAAAAAAAAACCCCAAAAAAAAGAAAAAACAGAAAAAAAAAAAAAAAAAAAAAAAAAAAAAAAAAAAAAACCCGTTCC
>JBCJKH010015821.1:0-32683 GCA_039877255.1 Loriculus beryllinus
CAGCTTGCTCCAAGCTCCTGTGTCCAACCTGGCCTTGAACACTGCCAGGGATGGGGCAGCCACAGCTTCTCTGGGCAGCCTGTGCCAGTGCATGGGGGCTGGAAAAGGACGATCTTAAGGTCCCTTCCAATCCAAACCATTCTGTGATTCTGTTACAAGACTTCCCGGGAAACTGTCCGTCTTCCCGCGCCTCCACTGGCGGAGGGCGCCCTCTGCCGTCCCGCGCGGAGAGAAACCAGCGGGATGGGAGAAACGGCGGGGGGGGGCTTAATCCATGCCCCTTATCCTCGCCTTCAGTTCTGTTCGCCCAGGGCACAGGGGGTATCCAGGCTAACTTACAGCACCCGTGTGGATTTCTCAGTGCAGAAACATCTGCGCCCACGTTGTGATTTTAAATGATTCCTCTTAAGGGACTGCTTCTTATTTATAAAACAGGATTCCTCGGCGTCTGGCCAAACATACAGTAATTAACATTTTCTGGCAAGACCTCTGCTTTGAAATAAGTATCTGCAAGCTTCAACCACACTGTATTCTTGCACATGCTTTGAGGAGAAAAATGGGGAGATGACAGAGTACTGAGAAGTTGAAGTACTTCAAATTATCCACATAAACTCCAAAGACAACCTCCACACTATTTCAGAAAAAGCATATGCACATAAAGTGCTCCTGATTAAGCTCAGGCATAAAAAGGAAGCACACAAGATGTGGAAGCACAGACTGGTGATCGAGGAAGAATACAAAGTAACTGCTCAGCGCAGCAGGGATGGGGCTAGAAAAGCTGAAGCCCAGCAGGATCTACTTGATGTGGGATGTGAAAGGCAACAAGAAAGGCATTAACAAATACGTAAGCAGGAAAAAGGAAAGCCAGGGAAAACATGGACCTGTTCATAAATGGGGCAGAGACCTTGATGACAAAGTACACAAAAAAGGCTGAGGTATCAATGCTTCCTTCACCTTCGTTTTTATGACTTTGCCTTGCATACACTTCTTCAATACTCCTTTGTTCTCTTTCCAAAAGCCAAGGTAAAACTCAGCTCAGAGAACACTCCTCCAAAAAGCTGTACATGAAGAGGGACCTAGGATTAGAGCTGATGGAGCTGACATGGCAAATACAACAAAAAAATTAACTGGATACCTGACTCAAAGCTCTCACTCTCCTTTGGCAGAAATTCTGAAGTGCCAGAGTCTGACATGACCTGTGCTTAACTTCCCTGCCTCTCATGTTCCATATCACCAAGGCAGAAGATCCAGGCTTACTCCAAGGTGTATAGTTTAATGCCTCTGAAAGCAAACTATCTTCATAAAGCGGTAGATTAATCTACCCCAACAACAGACCAGTCTAGATCTGGTGGTCCTTTGACTCACTAGTCTGCCTTAATCCTGTCTATTCCATTCCACTCTAGTCTAGCCTATTTTTTTTATTTCTTGTTCTAGTCTATTCTATCCTAAAAGCAGTCAATGTCAGAAGTGCTGCACAAGACATGTCAGTTTCCCGAAAAACAGAAACCAGTATCATCCTGTTAAGCAGAAGAAATTCTTCCTGATTCCTCCCATGGAGCCATATAGGGATGTATGAAACCAGGCGGATTTTCATCCCTTTAGAAGAAAGCTTCAGCTATAGAGACACAGTAGCTGTAGTAAAAAGTAGCCAGGAACAAACCTGTCTAAGCTGCAGATAAAACTAACTTAACTGACAGAAAACCATAAAAGAAATGTGACTGGAAGAGAGGCTTACTGCAACTCCCAGCCATGCTTTCTGAAACAGCGCAGAACATCTGTGTTGGCCAGGAAGTTGTTCTTTATGAAGCTGTGTTAAGACAACTGCTGACAGCTAATCAAAGCAACAGTTCAATTTCTGAGACAAGTCTGGAGTTAGGAACATATTTCTTTCCTGAACCACCAGCAATGTCTTAATAATGTCCAGCAGTACCACCTGCCAGTGGCAAGAGAAGGGAAAAAGGATGAAAGAATGCCATACTAGGTCAATTTAGGAAAAGCACAGCCAACAAAATGAAAGCAAAGGCTGATGGCTACTTACTGGTAGTGAGTGAAGCCCAAAGTAGGTAGGTCAGCATACTTCTCAGCAAAGTCGGTCAGCCGGCTGATCACCCTTGCAAGCTGGTGGGTGCAGAGAGGATAGATAAAGAGGTGGAATGAGAGAAAAAATCACACAGCAGAAGCTAGCATGCTTAAGCATAACAGCATTGTGAGAGAAAGGGGAGGGAAACAACTGTGCTGCCCTTGTATACTCCTCTAATTGCTGAATATCATGTGTTTCATTTTTTCAGGGCATGCACATAATTTCTGCTTGCTACAAAACTCAGGCAAGAGACAATACAAGTGGCTGGACTGCAGCTCAAACTAGTCTAGTCCTCGTGCCCAACCTAATACTGCAGTTGGTTTATCCCTGGGTACTTTCTGTACTCCTGGGATTGGTCAGAAATAAAGCTGCTTTGTGGATAATTGACACAGGGCAAAATGGGCTTTAAGACATTCAGGTAATAGACAATACTACACATCCACTATATTTGACCTCAGAAAACTGTATTACATAGCTTCTCGAATGCTGACACACTCCTAGGAATACAGTCAAGAGGATGCCTAAGCTGACCCTGAAAGCAATGCATTTGTTTTCTAAAACTAGTACCCATGGCACAGATAAACAAGGAGTTGCTTATAATTCCCATGGTGTGCAAAGACGTGAACGGGAAAGACTTGGGAAAAGAATGGCAGGTAACTGTTCACTTGAGAATAACCAAAACAGACAAGCTCCTCCTAGCTTCCCAGCAAAGTTTAGGAAAATCAAAGTTAAACACAGTCTATTTACTGGACATCAGTGCTGCCCACTTCTGAGACACTTCAAAACCGCCTTCTTACCTTGGGTAGCAGCAGGTCAAACCCATCACGGAGGACAATCAGATCCTGAAGAAAAGAAAAGCAAAGAAAGGAAGTTTGGGCCTTGTCTGAAGGACCAGACACAACGACGTGTCTCAGAGAGGACACATAATTAAAATATGCTTTGCCCACTCAAACATCTCTTCTTAAAATGAAAGCTCTGTTTTCCTTCTTGTACCAAATCTTGAAGCGAACTTGCTTATGACAAAAATGGTGGCTCCATTATTGCTCCTTCTTTACTATCCATAGAAAGTCACACTGGGCAGCAAAAAACCCATCTCCACTGACTGGGTCAGGAAGCCCATGGAACGACAAACTAAATCATTTATCCTGAGTGGAAAAAGCAGGCACCATAGGCTAAAGACAACAGGAAAGTAAGTGGACTGATCATGCAGCACTCATCTCTACTCCTGCTTTAGAGACTGAGATACAGCTAAGCGCAAGTGTCACAAGGAAGATGCCATTACCTAAAAGCCAAACAGGCTTGCAAAGGAGTAGGGTGAAAATAACCACACAGCAGCTTCTTGTAGGACAAAAGCAGTTGTGAAGTTGCAAAGACTTGGACACAGGAGAATAGCAAATAAATAGTGAGAAATTTAGTTTTCATTAAATTAGGTTTTTCATCAACATTTTACAGTTCTATAGAACAGTGGTACTTGCTTTTTCACTTAACACACTCATCCATTCTCTCGGATGCTTTATTTTTATTTAATAATTGAAAAGCTTTGAAAAGCTTTATTTTTATTTAATACCCTGAATTAATACAGTAGTTCTAAGCAGCTCATGAGCTGTGTGTATCAGAAGTGGCCTTGCTTTCTAAGTCAGTGAACTCTTGTCCTGCTGGCGTAACTGACACTTTCCATGTTTCTGCATGCATTTGCAACTCACCATCTCTTATCTCCTTGAATATTTAACATGCAAGCAGAGTTTAAGGAACAGTTATTTTCCAGGCAGACTTTACTTCATCACAAAAGAAAGAAGGCAAGAGAAATTCACCTTTCCAGGGTAGCTAGGATAAGGAGGAATTAACTTCAATGGTAAACCTGACAAAAACGTCTGAAAAAATCCATTTAATGTTATTTCATAATGAAAAGTTTATAAAGACCTATCAAGTAAGCAGCCGTAGCTTTGTTTTGCCTAGCTCTGCAGGCAGGAAACAGAATGCATTTTATTACCGTATTATCCCCTACATAACAGGAAGTTGCTCCAAGGTGAATGATTGCTGCAGCTTTTGGACAGCAGTGGGCAAAGGTGTGAACATGGGCCATCACATCGTGACGCAGCTTCTTCTCTTCCTCTGCTGCCATCTTGAAGTCAATGTTGTCCAGATTGCCTTCCATCTCCTGTATCTGCTCATCTGTGATAGGAAGCCCAAGTGACTGCAAGAGGAAAAGAGCTTTCTGTTGCTTTCTGTCTTTAAGAGACAACTCAAACTGAGACAGAAGCTGTTTAGGTAGTTTGCTCCCATATGACATCTCAGGGAAGCATGGCAATTTGGCATAATCAAGAGCTGTAACATTCTAGGGTTTACATTCAATATAACATTCAGTGCTTTCATTCTAGGGTTCTCCAATGGGATAGGATGTTGCTCATGCTTAGACGGTCCTCATGGGTTTCATACCTTCCTCAGTCATGTACCACCCCTGTGACAACTACAAAAATTAAACATGTGGGGAAAGGTGACATAAAAATAATATAACTTTAACTTCTTCTAATGAAATTTACCCTTTGGATAATCCAGCTACCATGTGTCTAGACAGCTTGTGTCAAGAAGAACTCTTTGGACCACAATTAAACGTACAGAACTGTGAACAGCTGGATTAGAACATACGGAAAGGTACAAATGTTTGTACCTTCCCAAAAGTCCTGAAGTACTTCACTTCAGTTTGAATCTGGAAGCCTGGGAAATCAGTCACTTGATCCGGAAGAAGGAGATAAATGCTCCTAGTTCACATTCAACAAATATCTGCTAAACCTTTTCAGCAAGCCAACTTAGAATAAGATACCAAAGCACAGAATTACACACTGGTATAACTTTTGCACAGCTCTATATTGCATTTGATAGCTAAGCTGAGAAAAAAATGTCTATTCCTGATACCGAGAGTTTAAAAGCCCCACAGTGAACTTGGCACTATTTCCTTTTCCTAGTTAAAATGCAACTGCCTTGTGCATTAGTAATTAGAATTCACTAGCCAGAAAGCTTCAAGGATAAAAAGTATTTCAAAAGCTGGCTCTGTTTAGAACCAAACTGACTGACAACATGGTTTGCAGATGTGGAATCTGGAACTAGAGAAGACAAAGTATGTGAAGCAGATGTGTCTTCAAGGTCTTCATCAAATAACTAGTACTCACACAACTTAAAACGTAATGCTGCAAGTGTATACACAACCAGGAACAAAAGGAACAAAATACCACCCGTAAAGGTTTTCTGCCTGATCCAGTTTCCAGTGAAATAATTTTCAGCAGGTTCTTATTTCACATATTCTAAGCGGACTACTTGAAAATTCTCTTGTAAGTAAGGTGATCATTGAAACTATTTGCCTAGCCCTGTTCTTTACCTAAAACTTTATCACTAAACTGTACAATCCCTCTCTCACTACTTTCCTGCAGCCTTTGGAAAACATGGTTAGAGATTCCTAATATTCTGATTTACTACAATAGTAAGCACTGTCCAGAGTTCATTAATTACTTTTATTTTCTTTAAATGCATCCAAAAAGAAATACTGTGTATTCTCAATAATGAAACGAAAGAAACTGCTTATATCTGTAACTAACTGACCACTGACAGAGCTGACAGGTGCTGAGAGTAACTGACTCTTCCTCCTGCAGTCCAGAGCTGACATCAGAAGACAAACTCATCAAGAATGAGGAGACAGATAAAAATAGCAATCTCCTTCCCACTACAAAAAGGGTGCAAGATCTGCCTCTGCTTTCTGGGAACAAAACTCTAAGGTGGCAATGGCAGGGAAAGCAAGGGTCAAGAGACAGGGAAACCCCAAGTTCAAGCTTTGCAAGTTGGAAAACTGGCAGTCTCAGCAGCTTGCTTTTCTCTTCTTGGGCAAGTTGTGTAAAATATCTTGTTCTTGAACAGAAGAAAAAGTGCTGATTATCTGCTAGAATTGATATGACAGTGTTTAGGTAATCATGCTTTGAACAGGCAAAGCTTCTTAAGCATTCAGTCTTGGTACTGACACTTTCTACCCTTGGTGAGATTTGCAACAACTCACTCCAGCAGCTCAGCTGTGACAATACTGGGCATGTGGCATTTCAGAGGGCAACTCCTATTGAACACAACTGTATGATTACATCTTCAGCTTCTAAAATGTCCCATTTACTGCAGCATACTATTGATAAGGCCACTGTAGTGGTATGATCCTTGAAGAATAAACACAATAACGACCCTGTGCACTGCTTGTTCATTTCTCCAGCACGGTGCCTCTCTGTCCTTACACTAACAGCCAGTCCTAGTGCTTAGATTGCTTCCACACAAAAAAATGGAAACTGAAGGACTGTACAAAACAAACGAGCAACTATTGAGTCTGAAAGCCAAAGATGCCAGAATGAAGGGTTGTGTTGTTCTTTTCTTTTTCACTGTCAAAAACCTAATATGAGACTTCCTCTCAGTCACAAGGAATCAAGTTAGGGCATCCTGAAGATTGACTGTCTCAGCTAGAAGGGCTGTACTCGTATCTCGCATAGGTACCAAAGTCAAGAAAGTTTATCTTAAACTACATTTTAAAATCGTTAACTCTGCAGCCTCTGTTAACAGTGTACAATCATACGGACATACTCTCCGCTGCTGTTTCCTACTAGCTGAATTAATATTAATCTTTTGTGCTAGCAGAGGTTCTTTTGTGGCATTTGGCCTGTCAGAAACATCATAAGCATTTCTAGGTAACTGTTCTGCTCACTTCAGCCAGAAGTAAACTTATCTCAGAAATCAGGGCTATCTACAAACAGCTGGCTGCAGGTGAATGGGGTGGTCCAGTTGGGAAGGACTGACAGCAATGGGATTGCACGAGAGAGTTCTCACCAGTCACACCTCCTGAAAAGCAAACAGCCGAGTGCTCCAGCAGGTCAACAGTGTTCTCTCAGAACACTGAACACCTCCCACAAAAACTGCTTAGCAAAGCTTTTACAAAGCTAATTTCACAAAAAAAAAAAAAAAAAAAAGGACAAAAGTGCAAGGGGGAGGGCATGAGATAAGAAAAAGCGATTTGCAGATGGGAGTATGACAGGAGGATTGCGTACGAACGGTTGTGTAAAACTGTACTTGCACACACACACTCCCCCCCCGACCCCCTCGCCACCCAAGGGCAGCCAGAGCCCGAAGCCGCCCTGGGCAATGCTCTCCCGCTCACCCCGGGCCGCTGCTCGTTCCCATTTCCCGGGGAGACACGCCGGCCGGCCCCCGTCGGTTCCGGCCCCTCAGACACCCCGCCATGGCCGTCCCCGCTTTCCCTCTAGGGCCAGCCCTCATCCTCCGCCACAGAACGGGAGTGGTCCCCGTCCCACCGTTACCTTCTCGGCCTGGGCGAGGTAGAGCCAGAGGCGCCGCCAGGTGCCGAACTTCTTCCTCTCGCTGAAGTTGAAGCCCATCTCAGGGCTGGCGTACCGGGACACCAGGGGGGAGCGGTACCGCGCCAGCCCGTCCTCCTCACCACCGCAGGTCGCCATCGCGGCCGCGCAGGGGCTGAGCGTCCTCAGGCAGCGCGGGATAAGGGAGAGCAGCGGCTCCGCCCCGGCGCCGTGAGGAGGGCCCGCCCACAGAGCGGAAGGCGCCCCCTGACGGCTGGAGGCCGCGCTTGTGGCGATGGCAGCAAAGATGGCGACGAGGGCACGGGGTAAATAAAGGAGCAGCAAACGCGGGTATTAAATGCTTAGCAGCCAAACACATTTATTAGTCTTTTTCTTTTTTTTTCTTTTTTTTTTTTTTTTCCAGGAACCCAAAAATATTTTGTAGTTATAATGTAAGCAACTGAGTTGCACGTAATACAATCATATCTTTCAAAAAAAGAAAAAAAATTAAACATAAAATAAAAACAAAACAACGAAAAAAAAAGCTGTTTAAAAGCCAAAAAAAAAAAAAACAAAACCAAAAAACCTTCAGAAAACTTATATAAGTATTACACCATCTCTCAGTATGAATGAAATGACGACGACTTAATTCCTTATAACTCTTGTCACACTCCAATAAAACATCACCCTTTTGTTTGTTGTGGTTTTTTTTTTCTTTTTCTTTTTTTCTTTTTTTTTTTTTTTCTCTAAATCCAGCATGAGAAATACAGTACCTGCTATGGCAAAAATACACATAAAATGCAACATCTCAGCTTATTTGTACATTAGTAGAGTTTAAACATTTTACTGTTGTTTTTTTCTGTTTTTTTGTTTTTTTTTTTAAGTGAACCAGTGATTTTAAGTACCACTATACTAAAAGTAAAATAAAAATATAGAAAAGGAGGAGAAGGGGGGAGGGGGAGGGCAGCCAGCCATACAAGAGCACCTTCTAAAAAAGTGCTGAGTTTCTGTGTCCATGGAAAACCCCTTAGGAAGTTCAAACTTAGGAAGTTCAAACAAGCGTATGGGATGGAATTGAAGATGAAACCTGGATACGCGAGACACTGCGTCATCTCTTCTATGTTCTCCCCGTTTGTCCTGTAATTTTCTTTACTGCACACCAGAGAAGGAGGGGAGAAACCAGAGCTACGGAAGAGTTTAGTGAAGGAAGCCATTTCAAGTATAAGAAAAAAAAAAAATAAACACTTAATAGGTAACTTGCAAATAGCATCAATATACACACAGCCACTATCTTTATTATTATAATGTCTGCTTCTGGGGGACAGTGTTTCAGGCAAGAGGACTTGAGCTGTACCTTCCCGTTACCTATTTATGTGCAAAGTAGAAAAGCTGCCTTTTCTAATCCAGCCGTTTTGGACATCACTGATTTTCTGTTCTGCAACCTCCTCCCCCCAGTTTGTGAGGAGAGGGGAAGGCGGCATTGTTTTACCAAGAAGACTAGATGAAATGAATCTATTTCTCCATTCCTCTTCCACCCTTCTCCCATTATTTGTTGGCAATGAAGAGAAACTCGCCAAACATCAGATGCCCACCATTAGCCAGTCCTGAACAGGTAGAAGGCATTTACCTTTGTAAACATAATCCCTTATGTTTGTGGAACTCAAAGCAGCATTTCGCATCTCCATCCAACCGGTGGAGATTAAAATAGATCAGAATGCTCCCCCGTCACTGCTCTTCCTCCTCCCCTTCCCCTTCCCCACCTCCAGAAAGATGACATTTGGTTACTTTTGTTAGAAGGTGGGGTTTTTTGGTTCTTTGGGGAAAATACTTAGCATTTAGTTCAAAGTAAACATTTTGGAATTATCATCAGCAGAGCCATACTGCTGTTTGTTCTGCTTTCTAGATGAGAAAGAAAAAAGCACTGTGCATCAGATATTCTGCATGTTTTAGGGTGCGGCAGAAATCCAAGGTACGTATGTGTGTAAATCCCACAGGTGCACATGCATCATTTCAGCTTCTTTCTCTGCAGAATCACTGTATTCGCTTCCCCTTGAGCACTGGCAGAGATGGAGAGGGTGGCATAGGGCAACAGTGGAGAGATGTTCCTAAGGCCACGGGGAGCAATGCAGGAGCAATGCAGGACCAAGAGGACCAGGGAGTGTCAGACAGGAGGGTTTCAGGATAGAAACCATATTCTTGATCTTTCAAAGGCCAAATTCCAAAAGGCATGGGCTCATATGCACATCCCTGAGACGCACATCCAACAAAGAAAGAACGACCACATGATTGGAGAGGGGAGAAAGTAGCAGAGGTTCCCTGACAGCTGTGGGATTTACCCAACGCAGACCTCTTCCCCCACCGCCCTCCCAGAGACATTCTGGGAGAGCTGTAAGGCATATACACAAGCAGCATCTACTATCATTCCCTCTGTTCCTACGCTTTATCTGGCAGGTGATGGCTTCTGTGTATTGTGGACAAGAAGAGACACTGCATTTGAAGTGTGACTGGTAACACACTGAAACTATTTCAGGGAAGGAAACAGAAAGCTACTCTGCCCTTCATCCCTGGAGCAGCAGCATAAAGTGGCAAGGTTCTTCATATTACAGTCCCCTCTCTGGAACTACACACCACCACCACCTCCCCTTCCTGATGGCAGGAAAAGATGTGTCCACTTGAAGAATGACACTATCAAAAACTCTATTTGAAGGCAGGGGAAAATACACAAACTGATTCCAATTTGGTGATCCGATGAAAGAAGCAGCAAGCTCCAAGTACTTCAGTCAAGTTTGAAGCTTATCAAACAACTTGAGACATGTGACCTGTAGCAACACTGGCATAACTATGTAAGGAAGAGCAGGAAAAGGAAACTGGCATAAAGACAGAGGAGGAATACAAGTAACTGAATCTCCATCAACTTCTATTGTGTAGGATCTCGAGTGTCGGATGGCTTTAATCATTATATATGTGTTTTAAAAAAGTTATCTCCCTCCACACAAGCAAACAATGTAAAAAAAAAAAACCCAAAACAATCTTGCTATAAAAACCTCCTAATACTTCTAACATGCTTTTCTTTCCTTTAAAGCACTTCACAAACACTTACTAGTTGATCCTCACAAAACCCCTGTGAGGTAGGTAAGTATTATTATCACCCTCGCTCTACAGATGAAAAAACAAAGGCAAATAAGTTAAATGACTTGCCCAAGGCAAGGGAAGAGTAAGGGCCGATGTTAAAATTCAGGAGTTCCAGGCTTCTGGTCCTCTGCTCAAAACCACTAGCTCAAACATCTTTTTTGAAAGGAGATAACAGATGGTAATAAAAGCCTACTGAGTTTAGAAGAAAAGATTTAAAAGGTTACATCAGAGGGGGAAATGGAAAATGTACCACGAGGTATTTTTGTGAGTTTAAACTTCAGATTTTTTTTTTCTTTTTTTATTTTAAAGGCAATCTGACAGAGTGGAACCCTGATACGATCACATCTGCAAGGCAAGCACAGATGCGAGAGTGATCATCAAGTCTATTACTTGTTACAGTACTGTGAATGTCAACAAAAAAACTGCTGCATGAAAACACTGAATCCAGGCAGGATAATCTCTCAATTTATGATACTACATCTAAGATAATGCCAAGGGTAATGCAAGTACCATGGTACACCATGGACAAAGGAAAAAGTCAAGTCACAGGGTCCCTATAAAGATGATGAAGAGGGCAGTGACATCTACATTTTTCTGAGGAGACTGCTCCTGGAAGCTGAGCAAGCTTTAAGGAACACACATAATTCACAATGACTGCATTCTGGAGATGTGAGGAAGTGAATCCTTTGTTATGACTCTTACACCATACCACCTCACAGTAAAAAAGGATCATTTCTTTAAAACAGAGGGCCTTGTCTATTCATCAGTCTATTCATCAGTCTAATTTCCCTAAAACTTCACACACTGCCAATATTAATGCCAAGTCACTGGCAGTACAGACAACAAAGCACAGGTAGCTGCTATATTGAAGAAATGCAGCCCTCAGTCATGCTCTGATCAGCACTAAAGTACCATCTCCACCATCTTGTCCATAGCTGTGCTGTTACTGTATGAGCTGTGCCAGAAAGAGCAGCAAAGAAAATTTTAAGGAGAAGAAAGTGTAGACATCAAGGCCCTGCTGTGTTCCAATTCTCCTGGAAGAGCACAAGGACTGCTGTAATGGAAAATGAGTAGTAAATTCAAAAAGACAGTGCCTATGGCACCGTGTTTCCTGAGCTTGACAAGGGCCAGAACACAGGAGGTGGTAGACAAGTTTCCCAGGTAGAGCTGGTGTCCCATTCACCCTATTGGCCCTGGGTTAACACTGCACGGCTAGAATTCACAACCCTGCATAAGGTTCAGAGTTGATCCCGTTTCGCAGTCAACATTAGCCTTCCAAATCTCTGCCCAGTTACCTATTGGCCAACTTCTGAAAAAGAGAGGTTCTTTTCAACTCTTTTTTGTTTCAAAGGCATCACCTCTCCACTTCCTCAAACTATAATAGATATACCATGGACACAGAAACTCCTAACAGTTTAGCAAAGCTATCTTTGTCCCCTACGCCCCCTTTGCAGAATGCATAGTTTACAATTCACTTACAAAATAAAGAAGCAATGCTGACCACATATGGGACCTTTTTTTTTTTTTTTGAAAAAAGAACAAACAACCTCTTCTTAAGTTCAGTATCAAAATTCACATTTGCATAATAATACATTTCAAGGCCATTAGAGAGGAATGAGAGCGAAGCAAAGAAAACTGCAGAGTCTCTCCTCTCTTTGTCTTCCTGAATAGAGCTGAGGGATCCCACTGGAGTTTCTTTTCAGGGTGGGAATTATGAAGGGCTACAGCAACAGCTCTTGTTCTTGTACACCTCATGTTTTGGGTGGGACGAAGAGGTGAATTATTAGGAAAATAAAAAAAAAAACAAATGGAAGGAGACACTGCAGATTCCCATGTTTAGCTACAAACAGCTTTGAAGAAACAAAAAATTACTTCAGATTTTTTACCTTTTTTTAAACACTTCTACCTCACCATTTCAAAAACTCCTTTTTTTTTTTTTTTTCTTTTCTTCTTGTGTAATACCCTGTTCATTTAAATGGCAACATTAAGTGTGCTGGAAGTTGAAGGGTTGGAAAAAAAAAGTTTTTCCTGTTTTTCTTATCAGGACACGGACAGAGAGGGTAAAAGTGTGCCTGCACCCACTATTTAACAGAAGCTACAAAACATCATCTTCTCTACATGTATAAATTTGTCTCAAACATCACTGTGTTTCAATTCTCCAGTGCTTACAAAAAATAAAGCCACACGCACACTCATGCACACAAACATAAAGAGAAGCCACACAATACATTTACAAACTCAACCTGCAATGGCAGACTAGCCTACAACTATCAACAGCTTCTGTGCATCACATGACATCCCTTAGCACCCCCCCCCAATCTCTACCACATATGAATACGTATTGTGCAGTGTAGAGACCAGCCCAAAGATGCTGCTTGTCAAAAGGGACCAGTGGGCTGCAATCTCAGTATCTGACCTCTTGAAAGAATGAATTGACCATTGCCTCCCCTCCAGCCCAAGTGGTCTCCTCAGTTAGACAGTCACTATACTCACAAAGGCACATTCATAAATACCACATTTAACTTACTGCTTGTAAAAACATAGGAGGAAAATGTTAAGCGCTTATACCCCAACCCATCCCTACTGACTCAGCAAGAAGTATCACAATAACGTTATCACTTGGTGAGACCTTACTCTACCTTTAGAAGGTAAATATTAAAGAAGTCTTCCAACACCTCTTTTAATTTTTTTTTTTTTGCATAAATGAATGCTTTTTCTGTTTTTGGCTTACATATTTTGGAATACAGCACACTCACTATAAAGCTCTGTTGTAAGGCTACCCCCTAAAGTAAGGCTGTTCTACCTTGGCTTGCATTTTCACTTCATTTTGCTTCTTCTCCACACGTTCCCAAAACAAAACAAAAAAACCCACACAGCGCCTTATATAGAAAACGTAAGCCATATCTGGCAGGGAGAGGGAGGGGAAAAAAAGCACATAATATCATAACCATGTCACTAAAATAGCTATTCTAACAAGCTGTGCAACCTGCTCTTACTGCTCAACAGTAAATGATGAAGACAATGTTCACTTATGGTTGTGTTTCATTTGAAACAGGAGAAGTTTCCACTATGTCTCAATTAAAAAAAAAAAAAAGATTAAAAAAAAAAGAGGAAATTATTTCTGTGAATGCAACAACACACTAATACCCAAGAGCCTCCTTGTATTGCGCGTCTATGCAAACTTCTGCAGTCTCTTCCCCTCTGCCCACCACAGTCTAGAGTGTTTGCTGCAAAAATACTTAATGCTGGCTGACACAATGCATTCTTCCTCTTTCCTTTTCCTCTGGAGTGCTCTGTATTCATTAACAGAAAGGCTGTCAGAGTCAAGTCAAGGAACTCCCTTTCTCACTACAACGTTAACAGGAGACTTAACACTGCCAAATGTCACCAGTCCCAACTGTCACACATACCGGGCAAAAATAGCTCTTTGCAGAGGGCACTTGATTTGCTAGAAGCTTGCTTATACAGCACAGGAGTCTGGGAGACTTTGAGAGAATAACTTTCCTGCATAGCTTGATGAAAATCAACATGCACACAAACTGTGGATGCAAACGGATGTTGTCTGCTGCACTGACACAGATGAAGCTGCATCTGTCTTGGCCTGACAATAGTTTCAAAAATAGGCTCCAAACCACTGGGAGCTGTGGCGCTTTTTGTAGCACAGATAAAACCTTAAATCGCTTTTCATATAAGGATTAGAAGCTATAGTTACTACATCACAAAGTCTCACGTAACACCACAAAATAGAGAGCTATTATTTTAAACAGGACCCTGACTCAGTTTTAACAGCAATGTAGACAGACCCTTGAATTCTACTGTAGACAAAGCTCTGCTTGGCGAGTAGTTACAGAAATGGACCTAGTTGATATTATCTACTGCAGGGGAACTTTGGTAAAATTCAGCAACACTGGTATTTACAGTGATGGGACACTTATGCAAAACATTGTGAGGGACATGAACTAGCAAGGCTAGTAAAAATCTCCAGTTAGGCCCCTGTCATTTAGCCCAACCAACAATTCTGCTACAACGTAATTTTTGATTTGTGTTTTAGGTGTGGTTGTGAATTCAGGACAACAGGGAAAACCGGCTCTGTCTACACTGGGAAATTTTACTTATTTCTCCCCATGAATGTTGACATGCTTCTGCCACAGGTGGAAGCCTACTACTGGAGGGGAAGGAAACGGAAGAGAGTTTGGGCTTTAGACATCTGTATTTTGACCACAGTGGGAATAACTGATAAGATCTAAGACTATCAGTTCCTAACTCTAAAATAGTAGCAAATAAACTACAGAACAGAAATGGTATTTTGTGCAATATCGATTTAGACAAACTAACAGATTCTGCATATGTTGTTTCAGACTCAGGATCAAAGTTGCACTTCAACAGCATTTGTTTGGTTTTTTGTTATTTTCTAGAATTCATTTCAACTTAAGTTTTTCTTTGTATTACTTTCCTGCCCACAAATACATGCATGCATATTTACAATTAAGAAAGCTGCTTCTGCCAGGGGAACCTTACCTCTTCAGAGAGAAAAAACTACCTTTTACTCAGTCAGGACTCATACCCTGAGATGCTAAGAACCATCCACCACAAACCCAGCATTTCAAACCACTTGAGAAACCTGGATACTAAGGTGACATGATTTACAGTGAATGTGATACATGCAACACAGATGTTTGCTGCACCGGAAATACAACAGATCTTCATGTACTACCTTGGCCCTGGTCCAGCTAGGGTTTATTACACAAAGAGCCCTTACCCAAGCAGTACTCATTCATTTAAGGTCAGTGGGACTAAATCACATGAGGATCACTCCTGGACCAGACATGGCCAAATTTGGATTTCTCACATACCCAAAATATACTCCTTTGAAAGTCAAGAGGGAGAAAATACACACAAGCAAAATTAGAAGCCTAACAGCTAAACGTAATTAAGAATGAAGCAAAAAAACCCCCAACCCTACAGTATTGTTCAGATGTACTACTGAGACCCAGTGAAAGATGCGGTAGTATTTTCAGGAAGAATAGGGGAAAAGCTCTAAGGAATAGAAGTTTAGAAATTTCATGGATGGGGAAGCCAAATTAATGTGAAGGTTCAATTTTTATTTAATCCTTGAGGTGGTTATTCCAGCCAGTTTGTTGAAAACATCCTGTTTATATTGCAGAGGGAAAACACACTTGGCTTAATATCCCTGCTCATTACACAAGCCACTTAACATGAAGCAAAATAAAAAACTCGTAAGGAAAACCTGACACCCTGTCACTGGAAAAAAACCCCAAACCAACAAAAAACCCACTCTCTGGACTGCTGGGCAAGTGCCCAGAAAAAGCATAAAAACATAAGGAAAAGACAGCATGTCTTCCAAAGTACATAGTACTACAGCTGCTTCCAAAGTAAATGCCAGAGTTCTCAGTACGGGTTTTTGAGCTGTACCCTTGTTAGATTTTATATCACTGCTAAAATGAAATATTTAAATGCAGCGAAGAGATCAAACCCATTAAAAAATTCTCAGCTTGATACACACTGCAGGGTGGGGTAAAGTGGCTGGTAATAAGTGGGTATTTGATTACAAGACTGCTAAAATGTATTTCTTTTTACCTTTACAAAATAAGCAATGGATGATTCAAAACCAAGAAAAAAAACCTGGAATGCTGAAACCACCTGTAGAGTATAGAGTATGTGTATGTTTAAAATATATAACCTGGAGAACCAAAACTAAGAACAAAATAATAAAAAGAGTTCTGTTTGTCACTTGAGAGAGTAAAAAAGTGTTTTTTAGTGAAAGGAGTTATGTTTGATTTTTCTTTAGAAAGAGATGCTCATAGCCTATTCTGAGCTGTGCTTTTCCCAGCCTCTTTTCACCACCTTGTCAGTAAGTTAAAACAAGATGATGCCACCGATTCCCTCCCTGGAACAGTTCTGTAAAAGCCCAAAAGTACTCTAACATCAACTGCTGCTGACTTTTAGTTGTTATGAGCGCAAATGGTAGCAGAATTACTTACTACATTGAATGCTGTTTGTCCCCAGAAGATGAATCTGGTTAGCACAGTGCTCAGGAATCACTTGCCATGGTCAGAAGTGGCATGACTAAGCCATACTAGGAACATCATCATTAGCCACATATAATTCTGAGTGGAACAAAACTGTCAACTGTAGCTGGAGAATTCCAAGATTAATCTTCCTTTAATGATTTAGGAAAACTATCACTAAAGAGACAGTCACTAACATTTGCAGGCTGCACATTTAGCAAAAGGAGGAGCAGACTGTTGTATTATGATAGGCTTGGACCCAGCAGACTATCAAAGCTCCAGACTGTCAACCCTTTGGCAGCCAGTCACAACCTGCTTCCAAATGACTGTCAAGTTCCTGGGCTCCTTTGACAAAATCCTACAGCTTCCTTTTAGGGCATTGCAGATTTGGTAGAACACCTCTGGCAAAGCACTCAAACTCTCTCCATAAAATAACCCCCCAAACTCCCTAAATAAACCTTCCTTTTACTGACCCATGACAGGATTATTTTTTTTAAAGCATGTTATAATTCTTATTGATGCATTATTTTCAATACACATGTATACACTCAGATGTACACAGAGTGCAACATGAAAACACTGGGCAACTGATATGAAAAGGACAGAATTTGGCATAATTTTTTTTAATAACAAAAACTTAACTACTGTTTCATAACTCATTGCATGACATGCTTAACGTAGTATGCTCTTCTCCTTAAGAACAGGAACATCTACTTCCATCAAGTGGCTATACTGCCTCACTTTGCCTCATCTTCCCTCCCTTTCCCTACTGCATGTGGGTGCATGTAAAAAGGCACTAGTGCGGTCTCTGTGGTTTGAGCATACCCATTTCAGGCAGAGTTAAGCCCCTGACCCTTAGAGCTGGGAGACAGAAGTTGGCCATAACCAACACCGAACTCTGAAGTTCAAGACTGTAAGCCCTGACAGCCAGCAGTAACAGGATGAACAGAAGAGTTTAACAGCTATTTTCCCCCTATGGAAAATATAACAGAAAGACTGGGAGGTGGGGTGGGTGAAGAAAAGCAAGCAGCAAATCTCCAAGTGGGCAATGAAACTGACCAAATAGGTGAAAACAGAAAAGCTCATTTCTAATGTACATTTTACTGGAGTTTTTACATATTGCCTCCCTTTTCTGTATTGAAAAAGGCAGGATAATAAATCTACTTCATTACTGGGTATTCTGTCAGCACTGGTTTTCTTTAGCACTACTTCGAAGTGGTTTAAAGAAGCACCATCGTGTGTTTCCTGCTAGTCCTCCTAACTGAGGACTCTTTTCAGTTAAACTATACTGCATTTTAATTAGGTTTATAGTTTCACTTTGCTTTTAAAAAGGTGCTTGGAAGAGTATTTTCATTTAGTTTCAATCAAGAGGGAACAAAGCGATAGATTTCCACTCACACACTTCTCCATGCAACTGCATGTATCTGCATGAGTAACAAAGCACTATAAATGATAACTCTTCTTCTCCCACAACTTAAGATTACAATGAATTTTTGTTGCTGATATTGAGAAGTTTTCTTAATGTATCTTAGTCTTTAAAATTCTTGTTCCCCCCTTGACAGTAACGTTTGGAGATTTCTTCTTTTTTTCTTTTTCTTTTTATTTTTTTTTTTAGCATTTTTATTTTAAAGTAAAAACTTTCAAACATTTTGAAGATTCAGGAACTTGTAAAAGTTTATTACAAGAAACAGCCATCTATCTAGGATAAGATAAGGTTAAATAAACCATCTTCAAAAAACTGGCTTCCTACCCTAGAATTCCTGAGAATGCTTGCAAATTTAAAGCAGGAAAATAAAATGTTAAAATAAAAACAAAAACACTGTTAAATGCTCCCAGAGTTAGTCTTCATCTAAAATATATATATGCACTTTTTGGTCTTTTTTTTTTTTTTTGTATGTTTTAATTTTTTTCCCTTTAAGCTTACAATGGAAGAACAATTTAGCTTTTCTTTTTAAATATTTCAAATCCCTCATTATGTCTTGTAAACAAGAGGGGCTCTAGCACCCGGCTTTCACCGTAGTATCGCAATGACCTCAACTAGCCCAAAGTGCAGGAAAAGGGACCTTAGGGTAGGCTGGGAGAGAGAAGTGAGAGTGGAACACAGCAATGAACCAGCATGTATAGCAAATCATGTGACAGAACGGATACTGGCTTACTCAGGCCAAAGGTGCTTCGCTAGGAAGTACTGCTGGCACAGGACTTTTAAGAACCTGTTCTGCATGTCTGAGTGTGGCTGGTCTTCGAGCAGAGACTAGCAGAAACAAAGCTGTATGGACGTGTGCACGCAAGGGGCACTGGCTAGCAGGAGCTGGAAGAGAGCATTTTGTTTCTTTGTGCACGGTGGGATGGATGAAAGAGGAGACACGATAGAAAAGTATATTCAGAAGGGGCCAGAGTATGCTGCACACTCCAGTTTACTAAGCAAATACAAACCTACTTGCACTTTTTGTCACGTAACGCTTTGCATACAAATCTACAGGCATGTGTATATGCAGCATTTCCCTCAGTCAGCCTTCCTTGTGACATTGGGTTTACATAGAAAGGGCAAATTAAAAAAAGCCACCAAACTCCCTAGCCCTTGCCTCCCACCCCCTGCACAGGCACACACACACACACGCACACACACACCCCTCTACATTACTTGAATCTGCTTTTCCTTCTTCCCACCCAACCCATGCTTAAGAGTTACATGTATTAGACATTGTCATATCCTTCAATGAAAATGCTGAAGAAAGACTCTCCTATCCTCCCCCCCCAGATAATAAAGCCCGCGCACTGCTACCGCTGAGGGCTGGAATGGACAGGTATGTGCTGGTACAGAACGTCGGCACTTTGACAGACAGTGTAACAGCTGGACAACACCACGTGGAAGTCCTAGCACTTACAGAAGAAGTACCGGCATCTCTCTTCCCTCTTCTCCCAGGCCCACTCCCTTCCCCACCCCCCCGAAAGACCTCTCACTTTATGTCAAGGGATGTTCCTTCAAGTCTGCTACAACTCTTTTTCACAACAGGTCTGAAAAGTTTTGTTCCCAGCGCACACATGCACGCACACACTGGCTATCACGGTGGATTACAGGTCACCCCTATCTTGCCCAGAGTACTACTATACTGATGCTAAAAAAAACCCAAACCTTTCCTTAAGTACAGAAATTAAAAAGCAACAGTACAGAAAAAATCAAAACAAAAAAACAAAAAGGTGCAATACTTCTTAAGGAAAAAAAAAAAAAAGTCTTTGCTAGTTATATACCTCCCTAAGCAAAACCACATACACAGGAAAAAACACAACACAGAGAAACAAAAGGAAACCTTTGAAGTACACACTGGTTTAAGAACATTCATAAGTAAACGTTTCTGTCAGTGATGGTCTGGTGCTGTAATACACCAAGGCCTGGCACAGGTAACGCTCACCATGAAGGACGCAGAAAGGAGTTAGCTGCATGTGCTTTCAGGAGATGAGGCAGGCTGGCCAGCGATTTGCTGACACCATTTGGTTTTTGTCAGTTTTAATACAAGCAGTCAATCAAATAAAAGGCTAGTTTGGTTGGGCTGGACCTTCAAGCTTTTGATGGAGTCTTCAAGAATCAGTATGGGTGCCTATATAGGTCTGGGGGAGAAAAGAAACACTGCTGTTCTTTTTAAAGGTACTGAAGCTTGTGAGATGCTGAATAAGAGCATTTGACTTAGCTGCACAAGAAATGGCAATGTCTTATTTACTCCTCTTCTCCCCTCGTTGTAAGAAAAAAAAAAATGGCTTGCATTATATAACAAACATTCTAGGGTTCACTCAGTACAAAACCCCACATGCAGACATAAATAAATAAATACACTGCTACTCAAAGACAACATTGGCTCCCCTCTCACCAAATCCTTTGGATATGGCAGTGTTCTGCTCTACCACAGGGTTAGAACAAGGGCCAGGAAGCAACTACCCACTCAATATGATCTGCAGATTTGAGATAGCACCCTGCTAAAATGAATTTAAAAAAAACCTCCTGAAGAATTTTGATCCAGCCCACCTGGATTCTGCTTCAGCCACAGGGACTCCACCATGCCCGTCTTGTTTTCAGAACCGAGACATGCAGATGGCCAGCCAGCCCGTAGACCATCAGCAATGCAGCGTTTCAAGATTATATATAGAGAGAAAAAAATGCACACACACGAACATGTGCACACACACTCACACAGAAACAAGCACACGTGGGCAGTTACATGTGCCAGAACACACTGGTACTTATCAACCAGCCAATCACAAAGTGTTGGTTTTTTTGTTTTGTTGGTTGTTTTTTTTTTTTTTTCTGTTTTGTTCTTTTTTTTTTTTTTTTGTGGGTTTTTTACTTTTTAGGGTTTTTTTCGTTTTTGTTTTTAAAGTGAGGCTCCGTCAAGTCTTCCCCTCCTCCCCCCACCCCATTTTGCTTTTGAAACCCTCCCCTACCCCAACCCAACATGGTAGACCTAAGGACGGAAACACACCCAGTGCAAACGAAGTTAAAAAGCTATTTTTTCAGTATATATGTTTCTTAGCAACAACTTCCGTATAACATGAAAAAGTGAAAAACTAGAAACTAATTTTTTTAATTTTTTGTGTTTAAATTTAAATGGTATGTGTACTTGCTTCACATTGTCTTTCTAGTTGGCGTTCATGATTCAAGTATTTCAAGAGTGATATGTTCTCTTTTTTGGATTCATATTCCAAACGAAAAAACTGAAGTTATATAAGGGAGGCAACTATGTGCTCAGACAGTCTGTCAATGACCCACCTTTTTTTTTTTTCTCTCTCCGTTTTCTTTTTTCCTTTTATAAATGTATTTATTGCAAGTTGAAAAAAACGAAAAGGTCAAGTTAGTGCTGCTGCTGTTCCAAAAAAGGTCACGAGGTCAGAGTTGAAAGTTCTAAGTTCAGATTGAATCCGACCCTCCTCCCAGAAGGTCTCCAGGTAGTAAGGGAGCAGGGCTGCCCATTCTGTGTGGATCCTCTACGCTTGGGACCCCCCACAAGCTTGAAGAATAGTTTGGGGGCCCCCACAACGAAGCGCCAGTGAGATCACTCCCACTGCTGCTGCTGCCGCCACCACTGCTCCACTGCCCAAGCCCTGTTGACCCACCAAAGAGATTCAAAGCAGGTCCAACTGGATCTGTCTGGTTCTGTCCTGTCTCCAGGGGTTGCCAGCCTGCTGTGGGTGCACTTGGGGTTGCTGCAGGTGTAGGGGGCTGAGCTTGTGCCAGAAAACGACTAACCTCTTCATCTGTGGCAAACTCAGCCAGGATGGTAGTGTTTCCCAACACACACCTATAAAACAAGATACATGGAAGAAAGAAATAGTGACTAGAGCCAGAAGTTAAGGGGCAAGGGATTCAGAAGGCATGAAAAACAACACTGTTTGGTACTCAAACCAAAGGAGATGTATCAGCTTGCCACAAAGCAGCAAGCACAGAAAACTTTAGCTGTTCTCAACAGTGAAACTGACTCAGAGCACAAGAACTTCCATTTTAAAAGGGGGAAAAAACCCACCAAAACCAAAGCAAGAAACTCCCTCCCTCAACATTCAGCTACTATGCCTGCAACAAAACCTTTCTAAATTTAAACTAAGGTCCTGAACATTAACACTAAGAGCAAAAAAAAAAGTGCCTGTATAGTGTATCTAAAACGGTAAGTGCACGTATGCCACCTTTCTAACAAAAGAAAGGAAGAACAGGTTAAAAGCCTGTGAAATTCAAGGTAAGATTAGTATAGTCCAGAAGTTTTCAGTGAGCTTAACTGAAACCACCACTCCCAGGGCTCCAATAATATTTCTGTCTCAAAACCTTCCTAATTTTCAAGACATACCAGAGCCATACTAAGCTACAAAAAGCTTACGAACACAAAACCTAAAGATCTGCAGCTTTTTAAGCTGTCAGTTTCAGGTTTATCTCAAAACTACAGCAGATTCCCACACATGTGGGTTATGCGTATAAGAATGAGCTTCATCTGGAACATCTCACAAGCTTTTTTCAAAATGGCCAAAATTCTATGCTGTAGGTGCATACTGGTCACAGTTCTACCTTATTTGCACCTTCTTAGCTCTGTATGTGCCAGTTTGTGCCAGCAATTAAAGCTACACAGACAGAAAGCATCTTTATTTCTCTTCCTCTGCCAATGAACAAAAGATTCCCTTCCAACCATGATACTTGAAACAAGCTTCCAAAGCATAAACACTGGACAGACATCTTGTGTTCATGAGTAATGCAGTAACAAAGAACAGACACGGGGATCGCTTACATGTGCAGTGCAGTCTGGGCCTTGGCCGCCTCCTGTTTGGTGTTATATCGGATAAGGGCGGTGCCCTGGGTCAGGTTCAGATGGAATGTCAGCAGTGGGCCATGCTGCATGCAGATCGTCCTCAAGGTTGACCCATCGATCTGAGGAAGAACAGTGAGGATAAGGCAGATGTTTCTAACTATTTTCCCAAAGGGACTTCAACTGTAGCTTTGTCTTGGTAATTAAAAGATAAACTGCACTCAGAAAGGGAAACAGGTGAAAACAAAGGGAAGTAAACAAAGGAGACAGAATTTAATTCTCAAACAGAATCAGTATACCCTGACTTCTCACTATTACAATAACTTTGCTTTATGAAGTAGTCTGACTTATATTTCCCACTCACTTGTAGTTCAAGTCCAGTTTTCCACATCTCACTGAGTTTCTTACACTGTCACTGTCCTTATGTTGGCAGGTTTTCCAGTATTTATATATATAACTTGTACTTCTTGCCATCTTCAGCCATTTGTACCATTCCAGCACTCAGATTTCAGTAGAATTTAGATCAATCAGCATTTAAAAGTTCCTTGCAAAACTGGAAATACCACCTTTGCAATAACAGTTTTTGAAAGTTTATTTTGGTGCTTTTTTGTCTTCATGGTTATGAAGACAGTGTCACAGAAACAGTCAGTGACCTTTCTGCCAAACCCAGCAATGCTCATTCCTCCTGAATTAATGTTTTCACAGCAGTTGTTGCCTACATTCCTTCTGCAGCAGTAACAGCTTGTTACTTACCTCCAGTAACTGCTATTCTCCACGGTGTTCTGTACAGACAGATTCCATTCCTAGTATGCCACAGGAACATGCACACATGAATGGGATCCATATGTGCAGATACTTAAAGAAGTGCTACTTTCTTTCTTCTCCCTCCCCACCCCCTTTTATATAATACAATTCAAACCAGGGAAAAGGAAGCTGTATGGGAGTACAAACATGGTAAAAGTTAAAAATGGAGAAACCTGAAATGAAGATACTGTCCCTGAATCCACCTTAACTTTGTGCTTTCTTCTCTCTAATGTACTGACCCACAATGAATAGAGGATTTGTTACGGAAGAGACAATTATAATCTGCTTCTTGCTCTATTACCTTAAATGCCTCCAAAAACATATTCTTTCATTAAACAATTCCTACATTGGGAATGGGAGACTTAGAACTGTGCCTTTTCACACCATTCCTGTATCCTTCATGTCATCCAAAAGAGTCTCTCTTCCATGAAAGGAGCATAATGTGCCATTTTGGGTGATCTGAATGAGGTGTTAGTTTTTCCTTTCACACTGATGTTTCCTTAAATTGCAGCAGAAGCATGGTAAATTATCTTCCTGAACAGGGGACACTGTTTAGACCTCAGGGTGCTGCTGATAATCATACAGGCTTTTTCAAAGCCTTGAATATGGACTGAGATTGCTGAAACCAGGATTCCACAGAATTTGTTCTGAATGGACACAAGCTCCAAGAATACTTGCAGGAATAACCTAACTAGACTGGTTTTGGCAGGAGTGCTGGAAACATTCTGTGGTTTCACTATGGAAACACCAAAATGAAAACTGGCAGTTACACCAGCTTTCTTATTGACAACGTCTCAAAGAACAGTCTCTTTAACAGCTATAAACCATCCCACATTATGGTCATGAAATTTATCCTCACTTCTAAGAAAAAATCTTTCTGTTCCAATAGTTTTTTTGAAAGTCTAGGTAATGAAAGGTTGCGCAGCAAAACCTGAACATCTTAAAGCTGAAGAGATTACAGCAGAAAAAACAATCAGACTGCAGCCTGGTTTAGAAGAAACGCATCTTATGTATTCTGAGAATTATGATTTTGTTAAATTTTGCTCAAAGAGAAACACCTGCAGAATCCACCAATCTGTATCATGGTAAAGCAAACAAGTTCCCAGAGACAACAACAGAAAATACCTGTGGAGTGAGATTGTGAAGAACCAGCCAGTAGCTAGGACGAACTGAGCCACCATCACTCCAAGTAGATGCTGCAAATTAGAAAACGGGATAATCAAGACAGATTTGATAAAAGAAAACCACTTCCTTTACAGTCACGTCTTTCAAATCTCAGGCAAATTCATTATAGGCATTATTAGCCCTGCTAACACGTGAAAGCCTGATCTTCAGTCCTGAAAACAAAAGAACGTCTTTCCTCACATTTTCCATCAAGACTCACTTTTTACTAGAGTTTATCTTTGAGAAGTTCCCACCCACAGAAAGCATCCATGAAAAGCCCCATGCAGTAGCTATTCCCTCCCGGCAGTTTCCAGCCCTCTTTACTCCTTCCCTTGCAGCAGGACCTGGAATTCCACACACAACCCCCACCCACTATCCAACCCCATTACTGACAGCAAATTTCCATTTCAAGAAGGAACTTTTTTTTATCTTTTACCAGACAACTGCAACTTTCTTTCCTCCAAACCATTAGTGCTGTAAAACGTACACTCCTCAGGTCTGATCAATGGCGCTATCAGTTGATTCTTCTCACCAGAGCCAAGCCTTGAGTCCTGTGCCCCCCAGCCCCTGACCGATCGGGATGCTGTGCTGTTCCATGGAGATGATGGTTTGGGGTTGGTCAGGCCAGGAGGCGGGCGGGGCAGCCCTGTAGTGTTCCTTGAGGAAATATGGTTTTTCCACATCTTGCTGGAGAGATGAGTGGGATTGTGTCCTATGGGATCTGGGGACCATGTTGATTTGTAATCACTGAATTTTGCTAGAAGATTAAATAAATTGTATGTGTTAGAGAAATCTGTGAGATTCAACTAGCTTTATCTGTACTACTGCTGCAAACCCTTTGGCCGTATTTATATCAGAGACAAGCACAAAGCACAAAACCATACAACAGTTAATTTACTACACCAAAAAGCAGCATGCTACATGTAAGTTCATCCTTGCTTATTTTATATATGCTGACATTTCTGATAATGTAACCGGCTGCAGTACGTTCAATCGTTAATAAGATGAACAGCAACTTGGATGTCTACACTGCATCTCATTTGAAAACTTGAGAATTCTTACAAGTTGGGTCACTCCTAACCTATAATGAAACTGAATGCCCTTCCTGCTTTCACTAGATTCAGTTTGTTTTACAGATATGTGAAGTCTAAATCCCTAATTCAGATGTCCTGCCTTCTGGCTGTAAAATGCTGGTGTGTAGTTTAACAAGATGAGCAGAAAATTATATGTTTGCCAGACACTAGTCTAGTCTCCTCAATTAAACTATGGCCTCAATCATTTTTAACAAAAAACTTAAGACAAAACTTAAGTAGAGGTAAGAAGCTGATACATGCCACTCCTTTCCCCAGGACTATGACTCTGTCATTGGAATCCTGCATACACAGATACTGCTTCAAACCGAAGTGACCCTACAAACTGGCAGCAAGAAGACTGTTTTCCCCCCGAGGTTATATAGGATTTTTAATGGATTTTGTGAAGATGCTGCAATAACATATGAACACAGCTTTCATTGAGTAAGGTATAAAAAACAAAGTTTGGGCCAGATGTAGCTCTGTGCCACGTTTGTCACTTCTGCTATTTACACACATTCCTTTAATTTTAAGAAGCTGTCAAGACACTCTCATCAAGAGAAAACTCCTGCATTCATAAGAAGTTCAAAATCCAAATGGTTTGTCTGGAGCAAGTATTGCCAGCATCATATTCAGAAGTGTGTGCAGAAACCATTTTTCACAAGAAAGCTTTAGAGATCTTCTTATCAAGCTTTTGAGACAGGTATCTAATTTACTAATTACAGGCCAACCTTTAAAACCCTAAGGATTAAAACCACTCTCTCTCCAGGTTTCAGGGAATGATGAGTGCCTATAAAAGCTGAGGTAATATTCTTTCTTTCACAGCACTTTAATATTCTAATGTTAAAATGAATAAAATCATTCACCTAAACTCATACAGCAGCAGGTATGTCTAAATACCTACAAACCAAACCCTTACACAGGTCAACGTATCGTGCATATGGGGTTTTTTCCCTTTTGTGACCACAGCTCACTTCTTTAACTTGCTGGTTTTGGCTGGGGTAGAGTTAAATTTCTTCCCAGTAGCTAGTATATGGCTATGTTTTAGATTTGTGTTGGGAACAGTGTTGATAACACCAGGATCTTTTAATTACTGCTGAGCAGTGCCCACACAGAGTCAAGGGCTTTTCTGCCTCTCACCCCAATCCGCCAGTGAACAGGCTGCAGATGCATAAGAAGTTGTGAGAAGACACAGCTGAGACAGCTGACCAAAGTGATATTCCATATCACATGGTGTCACGCTCAGCATATAAAGCTGGGGGAAGAAGGACGTGGTGGGGAACATTCAGAGTAATGGTGTTTGTCTTCCAAGTAGCTGTTATGCGTGACTGAGCCCTGCTTTCCTGGAGATAGCTGAACACCTGGCTGCTGATGGGAAGTGGTGACTGAATTCCTTGTTTTGCTTTGCTTGAGTGCGCAGTTTTTCGCTTTCCTTATTAAACTTTCTTTCTCAGCCCATGAATTTTCTCACTTTCACTCTACCAATTTTCTCCTCCATCTCACCAGTTTGTTGGCAAGTGGGCTGGTGAGCTGGAGTTAAACCATGACACATAATTAAGACTTTTGTATAGGGGTGGGAGGAAGGGTAGAGGATTCTTAGTCTAGTTTTTAAAGCAGTTACAACTGAGTATTTTATCATCAGGAGGAAAACTATCTGATCAACCACTCAAACCTGAGTTCCTCAGAAACTACTGAAAGACTAAATATTCAAAGTGAACCAAGAATGAAGAACTAGTGAATAAGTGGAAAATGTCCAGGTAAGCTTTGAAGTCTACATACCTGAAGTGCTATGAACGTTGGTGAAGGAATTGTCAGAGGCACTGTAGGGCCAGGCACCAGGTGAAGGCAGCGAGGTGTTGAGGGAAGAATTAGACCCTATCACAGGGAAAAGGAGAGAGAAAGAGTAGACCAATTTCACAGAATTTCTGTAACACTGTTAAACCTCAAGAGAGCCACGACTGTGCCAAGCTGTCAATGTGATAAAGCAGCCACAGTGTAAAAACCACAGAGGCTTCCTTCTTAGTCAAATGCAACAGACTATTACCCTGTTATGACAGGAACATCAGAATATTCTCAAATATCAGAATGATTAAAATAATCACATAGCAGTTGTTCACTACCTGTGGTGTTGTCCCGCAGAAGTTGGTGGTCAGTATCTACAATGGGAGATGTGGCTGTCCCCCCCAGCACACTTCCAGGGGTCACATAGGGGTCAGATTCAGGGTCAATGTTTTGTATACCTTTCCATGGCACTCCTGGTTGGAACTCTGGAATGAGAGTGGAAAAAGAAATTAGATGCAAAAAGGGAAATGCCATTTACTAGAAGCAACTGTTGAAGATATTTTAGGAAGGTAGGTAATTGTCTTCTACACTGCTCCTCAGAAAAAATATCAAGACATTTCTTAATTAAAATCTGTTTCACATTTCCTCCCACGGCACTAGCTCTGGTGCCTAAATACAAGTCTACACTACAAAAAGCACTGTTAAGTGCATATGGTAATCCTTCGACTATTCCTGGTTTACTACATTTAAATGAGGCTTCAATAGTTGTACCCTTCCTTAATACATTATATATTTTTTAAGATATGTAAGATTATACTATATATTTTAAGATTATATTCTGCACACATACTTTGTGTACGAGCAGAAACCTTTCTCAAAGAAAGGCTACTTACCTTAAAGAGTTTTTAAACAGAACATCTGACATTTTACACTGTAGGTACACACACACTTTATATATTAACTAGCAGTATTAGGTAATGATAAGGTGAGACGCCTTGTGGTAAAAGCAATGTATATATTCACTGATGCTCTTCATGCTTTCAAATGAGATGGAGTATACTTATTCTTTCAACTATAGCTCCAGGCATGTCAGATTTTTAAGACAATAAAATGAGTTGTATGAAGTATGAACATACAAAAACTGCAGTTACTCTAAGAAAGATCACAAGTTGTTTCATTCTCTTGATTAGATGTTCAGTGAACAAAGTGCTGTAGGCCATTTTGGAAGCAGTGATGGAAAAAGCAAAACTGCCAAACACAAAAACAAGTAAAGAAGCTTCAGACAGTATGTGACAATTTGGGTGTGAAGAATGCAAAGATGGCAGATTCACCCCTTGCAGACAGAAGTCCAGGATATGGAATGATACCTTTATTCCCAACCTGAAATTCTGAAATAATTAATGACAAAATATTTGTGTGTAATTAAAATTCCATTATTAAAATTAGGATCCAGGATGTGCTCTCTGTAACGAAACCACGTAGCGTAAACCTGGCATGGAAGGGCTCATTTCAGTCACCTCCGTACTGAAGAAGCATAGTCAAGACTGACTTTCACATATACAGAAGGAAATGTGATACTGCTTGTTCAAACAACTGGCACAGCAACAACAGTATTAATCCACTGGCAGGAGAATCTCAGAAGACAGAAAAAAAAGCTCCATTGGGTCTAAAATGTGGTTTATTTAGCCCGATATTCTGCTAATAGTGGTGGGAGAGATACCATTTAGGGACAGAAAGCAAACTTGGCTACCACTATCTGTAGGCTACTGCCCTCACACTCTCCCAGGATCTACAGTCCTTCTACCCAGGATGCCAGAAATACCCTCAATCTGGGAGCACCTGCTTGTGAAACAGTCATTCCACTGGCTTATCCAATCACTGTTTCAACTGGCTAGTAACATTTGTCTGCAGAAGTTCTAAAGCAACATACTCCACAAGTTCACCACTCTTGAAAGGAAAAAAGTTGTCAGCTGCTTAAAATATTAGTTCTTTTCTATCCAGCATTTGCACCAAGGTTCTAATGCTGCAGAATTCATAGGATGACAATTCTGCATTTATCTTGTTCACCGCTTTCCTGATTTTGTAAACCTCAATCACACCTCCCAATCTTTAGTAACAAAATCATCTAGCATTCGAGGCATCAACACCTCTAGCACTATGAGCAATCAGCACTGCATCAAGGAAGGAAATTTGCTCAGCTACTGCCAAAATACTGCAATACTCTGACAAACAGAATCACCTTATGCTTAAGGAACAAGCAATGCAGCTCTTGGGTCTAGTCCGAGATAAAGAATCCATGAACTCAGGATCTGGAAATTAGAACTCATTTGCAGAAATTAAAAAGATCCAAGTCTGGCCTTTGTAAAGATTTCTAAGAATTGGTGAGACTAAAAATTAAGCGCATAGTAAGCGCCAATCAAAACAATAAGGAATATTTAAATAATTCTCCAAAGACCAGGCATAGTACATATAAGCACATTCATTTCTCAATATAATCCTGGTTTGGAAAACAGTTTTCCTTGAACTTCAGCATACTGACATATTTCCAAACTATCCTTTGGGACTGGCAGTTACTTTTATGCACATTCAGCAAGTCTCCCTACAGACATACCTTATTTCTAGATAGTAAAGACAACATGAAATGCATTTCTTCACCGATATTTGAAAGGTTCTCCCAAAAAGTTCAAATATGAGATTATTAGGAAAACCACGACAGACATACCCAAGCCAGACTGCCTGCAGAATATGACTGAACTGCTCTTGAATGTGAAATATACAGACTAGTATTACCTAGGTATGCAATTCTGTGTGATGCAACCAAAGATACAGTTCTCGCCCAATGCAGCAACACTTGCTCTCACCTCCAGCTGTGATTATCAGTTTGATTAGGCACCACTTCACTTATCTTTGTGCTGAACAAAACTGCTCTCTTGAACAGCAGAATTTCTGCAGCAGATGGCATTTAGGAGGAAAACATGGAAGGTGTAGTCAGGGTGAATGCTGAGTGACCACTGTATTCATTCAAAGGAAAATGCACCTATTCAAGAGGTTCTCTCTTGTGAACTCATTTTTGTTACCAGCACTAGGAATTAAAATGGTATCTCCACATCAGAAACTGACAGTGGGCCTCAACTACAAGCTTACAGAGAAAAAGGACCTGCAGTGTAAAATCATTTTTGATCTTTATTCTTTCATCACAGGTGTTGGTAAGGTGAATCATTATTTCAGCTAAGCTTTTCTTCTTGAAGAAGCAAATAAGCTAGAGGGGTTATGAGACAGCTTAAGTGGCTGTGGTTATGAGACAACAACACCTGTCCAATAGTCTATGGACCTCATAAGAGAGGGCTATAGCAATACAGCAATGCTTAAAAGCCACATGCCAAACCCTATGATTTGTTACACGACATCTGCAAGTCACAGTTATGGGCTATTAATTTATACAAGAAATTAGGGATGGTACTGATGAACTTGGTGAGTTTATATTCAGGATTTGTAACCTCCAATTATCCTCACAGTGGTGAGGTAGTCAGCACCAGAAAATATTTAGTTATTACTGACAGTGAGACTGCAGGTATGACTAAGAAAGCTCTATGGTATCAACAAGGGGCAAAGAGTAGCTGTTCAGCTTATTATGTCTGCAACAGCCTTCTGCTACCAAGAATCTTGCCAGAACCAGCAGCTATACTCCAAAACCTGTAAACAGGGCAGAGCTGATTTTCACATACCTCTCCTAACATTCCAAGGAGTACTGTTTCTCACTACTGTATATGGGAAAGGTGCTGAAAAGACAAGTTCAGCAACAATAAGTCTGTGAGGAAGGTCCCAAAAAAACCCCAAAATTTTAGTGGTTTCTTGCATTATTAATAATAACTCTAGCTTAAGAACCAGGCTTTACCAGAAATGTTACTGAACCACCAGGCTAACAGAAATGTAATGCAAATACACCTCTACAGAGAGCAGTCAGTGGTATGAAATGTGGGTGTGCACATGTTCATGAGGTAACTAATACTTTAACTCTGTTACCTCATTAGAAAACATTTTCTTGCCAGAGTTATACACTGGGGGCTTCCCACACAGAATCAACTAGGTTGGAAAAGGCTTTAAGATCAAGTCCAACTTTAAGAACTTCCGCAGTTTTCCACAGTTTTATTGCTCACACAGACCCCTAGGCTTTCTGAAGCAAGGTCTGAACTCCTGATTTACCCAAAAGATACACCTGCAACTTTATTTTTTTGTATCAGAGGGGATACAAAGCAGAGAATTTGCAGTCAGTAGTATTTCCTTGGAATGGAAGAGTCTTCCAGGCAGAGAAAAATCACAGCATCCACAGCTGAACACCACTGGTGATTAACCCATGCAACTTCAAGGACACCACTCTGTGTCTAATGAATGTTTTACATAGAAAATGACACGTGTATTCAAATACACATATATTTTTCCTAGATACCTGAGTTTTCTACTGGAAAGACAAAACTCTGCCATTAAAACCCTAGAAAGCTTAAAGAACGTGCTACTGCCTGTAATCCAAAACTCAAGAAACTTCTACTCAAGCCGCAAGTTTGATGAGTAGTACTGAAACATGGCAACGCTTCTTTACATGACATGAGCAAAGGTGAACCACAACACACACTGTGAAGCACAGCACACACTGTATGCATATTGTACCAATATTCCTGGCAAGGGAAACCTTGTGGTCCGCAATGGACCATATTTGTGAACAATTGCCAAAAGAAATGCTCACGCTACATAAAATACAAAAGGTCAAGAAAATCCTTTTCCCACCATCATAAAAAACCAGCTTTCACATCTTTTGCTTTCTGATTCCATGCTCTCACTGAGAATTTTTACACCCTGTGTCAGCCTAACACAGTGCAAATTGTGGTCAATGGCTCAGTGTCCGGCTGGAGGCCAGTAACGAGTGATGTCCCTCAGGGATTGGTGTTGGGACCGGTCTTGTTCAACATCTTTGTCACTGACATGGACAGTGGGATTGAGTGCACCCTCAGCAAGTTTG
>JBCJKH010015822.1:0-24483 GCA_039877255.1 Loriculus beryllinus
TTTGAAATGCCTAAACTTAAGCTCTTGTTTGTGGTGAAGGACGCATCTGGACATAGTGTAACCACACCATCCTCACCCCGCTACCCCATCAGCCATCGGCAGGAAGGACTGTTTCTAAGGGTGCATAATAATAATAATGAATGAAGGAATGCTGCTGGAAAATGAAAGATGACATTTGGACATTCAGTGCTTTTGAAATGCCTAAACTTAAGCTCTTGTTTGTGGTGAAGGACGCATCTGGACATAGTGTAACCACACCATCCTCACCATCTACTGCCCTAAGGGATACAGATGTTCCGGGTGATTAGAAATTAAGAAAGCTTCCACAAGGATCAGCTTTGCTTCTCTCATGTCATCTAATAAAGATCTTCTCCTGACGTGGTATGACTTCATTCTAAAAACCTGAGAATAAAAGCCTGTTTATTAACCTCCTGAGTTGTGCAGGCTCACAAAACAGCTATTTATTGTGCCTTTAAAGAGCATAATACAAATATGCAGCCCTGTATCATTATACCTCCAGGCAGTGTGGCATAAAACCAGCCAAAACCATAGGAGAATAACTTAGCATTGCCTGCAAGCAAAGAAAGACCTGTGGCTTTCCATCAGGATACCTGAATGACTTTCAGAGCAGGTAAGCAAGGTGCAGTGGATGAGCTTTGATTTTCATAGGCCTCGCACTTCATTTTTCATGCATTTCTCATATTTTTAAAAGCTCTTTTTATACGGTAACTAAAGTGCCCTTAGGAATTTGCCAGGTTTATGAATACTCCCTGGAGAATGATGCTGTACTTCTAACTGCAGCCATACAGATGACAAAAGTCAAGACAGGGCTGAGAAAGATGTAGCATGGCAGGAATGATTATTCATTTGCTCTAGTACTGTATCTCAGGAGGTACTTGTCTATGTAAATGTCTTGGAAAAAAAAGAACTAGAACTTTTGAAGGTTCATCCTGGAAACAGAGAAGAGCACTGTTTTAAAATTAGAAAACCTAACAATTATACTTCTTTCCTGTCACTGATTAGAGTAGAGTGAGTAAGAGGGACTACAGTCAAGGTTTCTCCGAGGGAATTTCATGCACTTCCGTGGTCTAAGGATCTATACTGCTAAGCAATATAGTCATAGGTAAAATAGGGTTTTTTCTGAGTGCTTTGCACAGTGTGTTTCTTGCAGACCTATCAACTAAACCTGCACAGCCATTTCCAACTACCAGTACCAGAAAACTGCAAGAAACTAAAACCCCACTACTGTGATGTTCACTTCATCTTGAAGATGTGAATGACCTGTGAAGGAGGGCAAGAAAGCAGAATAGGCTGAACGTATATTGCTTTCCTTGAGGCTTAGCAGAATGTCAAATACAAGGAGAAACCTGCTCTGTTAGACCTGAGTCACTGCTACAGTGTGGTTGCCTTACATCATTTTGGCAATAAAACGTTAAAGAACATTAAAATGGTATTTGCAGTGTGCCTATGCTCCAATTCTCTAACACAGTGATGGTACCCTGTACATACAGCTGCACTTTACATGACTGACAAGATCCTGAGAGATGACTTTTCCCCACCTCTTCTTAGAAATGCAAACAAATTAGCAAATGCAGAGCTAATGTGGTGCCAGAACAGCAAAGACTGATCCTCAGCAGCTGAGCTATGCCTTTTTGTATTAAGTTTTCAGCACCTTTCTCCTTCCAAAATTAGCCATGAATAAAAGAATTTGATAAGCAATAATACGAAGAGAAGTGCCATATACTGCAGAGCATTTCTGAAAAGCCTACTTGTTTCTTAGGCTGTGAATTGCTGTGATCCCATTAAAACAATTTGTTTCAAAAGTGGATCGAGCAAACTGACGTGTCCGTGCTGCATCTAACTCATCCCGTTCCCCAGCATACTACAGCTGTCCTCAGTTTTTGTGACTGCTATCTAAGAGGGATCATAACTATCAAGTCCTTCCTATCTTCTAAAGAAGTTATCGGGTCCTTTTCTAATTTGAAGCTGAGAACACAATCATTCTACGCTTAAGATGAGATGGAGAAGGAGCTTGTGAACACTGCACAGCATGATTTTAACATTTACCACTGTAAAATACACTACAAAGCTACCTTAGGGCACATTTTAATCTTGCTTGTATAATTGAAATTTTTCCTTCTTTGTAAACAGTAATTTACCTTCTAGGATATAGGGGCTTATTAAAAACAAACATGAAAAGCAAGAAATCTCTTTTTCATTGTTCAAGCCTTCCTCCACAGGACAATTACTTCTTCCTTATGAGCGACACTTTATAAAATACTTAACACATGTAATGTTTGGGGGTAATCAAACCTTGTACCTCACAGGCTTTTCTGTTGGAAAAAGGAGAAAAATGGCAGATTTTTCTAGCCCTGTAAAGATTAAACTCACATCTGCATCATGAGGCAGAAATGCACTGGTGGGATTTACCTGGGGACACAGACTGAGAGGGAGCCTCTGCGGAGCTGGTATTCCTCTGGAGATAGGACTGAAGTGAACTGGTTCTTCTTGCTAATGCAGCCCTCATCCAGGCTGTGAAGACTGAGGCGCTCAGGCCAGACCAAAAGATGAAGCTGTGTGTCTCATGTTTACTGGATTCAATGCAGAGAACAGGGATTTGAGTCGGTGGTGGGGCTGATTGCTAACTGTTCCCTAAAACTCACTGCACAAGATCATGTTTTTCTCCAAGAGATGCAGCTAATTCAGCAGTGGAATTCCAAAATGCCTCAGCAAGGTAAGTGTCTAATCTCCATCAGGATTTAGGCACTTAACCACCTTATACTCTGTTTAAAAACTTACTGCCTACCTACCTGCATATTTAAGCAGCCTAACTAGCTTTAAAAAGCTTTCCTCCACAGGCCCAGTTTGGAACAAGAACTACCCATAGATATTTAGCTTTTCCCATCAGGATTTTATTCGGTCCTGTATGTTCATTGCTGGAGATCATCAACCTGCACTAGAAATGTAAATGCTGTTACTTTTCTGTACCTGGATCGAAACAGTACCTGCTCTTCAGTACAGAAGTGCAATGGGGGGAAAAACAAACACACAGTGAGTTCATCTGGAATGCCTGGGAGAGAAGAACACTGACTAACGTGGCTTGTGAAGAGTGCTCTTGAATTCCCACCTCACTTAGGCTGGTACAAGGAAATAATAACTTTTAGAACTATTACCTTCCCAAAAACACATGGTAGAGCCCCTCCATCCAAAGGCAACGATGTCTTTACCAATTTCCTCTTAACAACTTCTCTAGACAAATGTTGAACATCTCTGCCTGATGAAGCTGAAATGGAATCATTTCACATTGGGGGGGGGGGGAAATTTTGGGGTTTATTTCTCTCAAAATGAAAAAAGCTGCAGGAAATTTGGCTAGCAATTAGTCTAAAATCAATGGGAGATTACACATTCTTTGTGCTGAATATAAAGAATTAACAACTGAAGTAACAATTTACAGACCCAGAAGGTAACTAAGGTCCACTTCGGATTTTCATCTTAGGCTACTAAAGATTTGACTTGTGACTTTGTCAACTTTAAGACATGAAAAGCTTCTTCATCCAATCCAATCCAATCCAATCCAATCCAATCCCATTTAACGTGAAGACATAAAAAGCTTCAGTGGAACAAGATGATCTACTTTTAAAAATCCTGCTGTTTCTCTCTGCAGAACTGTCTTTCACGGAACCAAACTTGCTTCTATTTTCCTCCCCATCCCCACAAAATCTCTCTCAGTTTGATACATTCAGTTGTGATTAGAAGGCCTTTCTTAGTGTCTCCCTGACAAATGTTCCTACTCGCTTTATCCAGAAGCTGGCAATGACATTTCATCTCGCTTGATGTCTTGTATTGGACTAAATATCACGATAAGAGAACAACTGCAATATTTTGTTGAATACAACACCATGCTACAGGCTGCATCAGGTGTGTGGGAATAAGTAGGTAGCATGATGGGGTTCGGTAGTGCTGGTTTACCAAACTCATTCATTCTGTCCCAGCCCACCAATGTTCCACCTGGAAACAGAACTGTCTTTAGCTGGCAACACAGAGCAGATTTGCTATCACTTATGTGCTGGAACTGTCATGAATATGTCACAAAACATGGAATTTGTCCATATGCTTGGAATTCAGTCAACTATGCCTTAAAAAAAAAAAAAAAAAAGAGACTAAAACTGTCAAGCAAGCAAGGATTAAAAATTTCTTACTTAAAATAAAAGAGCTTCAGGACTGTTGAGCACTACATTTCAAACAGTGAACTGCTCCAGACCTGCAGTTTCTTAATGTGAACACAAAGTAAGGGTAGCCACAGATTTATGCTTGGATGTCAACAGTGAGCTTGAACTGTGACAAGACATCGAAATCAGCAGTGATCTACACACAGCAGAGGCAGTGGTATCCTGGCTGCTGAAGGATGCCTGTGCATGCAGCATCTGTGGTTATCAGGCCAGTAAATAAAACAGGAGTAGAGTTTTTTGTCCCTTCTTAGAGTCAAGGAACATTTGATCTGATTTACTGTATTACCCTTTTCCAGACTAATTCTTCACTACTTGTTTGTGCCCCTAAAGCACTTATGGTGTCACCTCACTGTCAGCTAGAGTGAAAAACACAACCTGACAGGAATCCAAGTGAGCCTTGCTCACACTGCACTGGTGTAGCCCAGTAAGAGCAGTAAGTGACCAGTGTAAGATCCCAGAAACCTTGAGACTTCATCACAGCTTCTTGCATCAAGGGGCTGGTACTCAGGAGGTGTAACAGGCCAAAGAAGAAAGGAAAGTCTGCATCTTTCCCTTCTTGATTATTGTACTTGGGATGACAGAAGCAGCCATTAAGGGAGGCGGAATGCATCATATCAGGCTGTCCTCAACTGGATCAGTGCACAAAATAAAGCATCAAATGCGGGGAAGAAAGTGAAGAGAGGAATGTAGCAGGCTTTTCTGCCACTCCTGTCACCCTCTGGACACTGAAGAGAGTAATAGACACTGCAATTCACTCCTTAACTAAGCAAGCTAAATTCCTCCTTCAGATAACCTGGAACATCACTGCCAACAAATATGTATCATCTACTAAATGATACTACATGTCCACCTTTGGAAAGAGAAAGAAAATCCAGAGCCAACTAATGAAACTGTTGCAGGCATTCTCCTTGGGTTCGTGGCCTTTATTGAATCAGCTTATAAATCTCTGGATTTGCAGGGCTTCTGAAAGACTCCATGCCCTTTAGCTGAAGAACATCTTTCCTTTCTGGTTCTACAGGCAGGAGTTTAAATTTCTGGGAATTGCTTCTCAGTTCCTAAATCGCAGAGGAATCCAAGAGCAAGAATCAACCTGAGGTGTCCCAGGTGTGAATAAGTATTTGCATGTCGTGATCCACCTCCTACCATCACACAAGCATTCTGACCTATTGCTGGCAACACAGAGACCTGGGACAGTGAGAGTGTTCTTGATCTCCCCTGCTCTCTTCTGCTGCTGTTGTTTCTCTGGCCCTTTTGAGTTAGTGTTGAATGGGTGCTAGGAAGCATTTGGTGTTTGGAGGAAGTGATTTGTATATTGTATTGTTTCCTGTAGTGAAGACCTCCACAAGCCAAACAAACCCTTCTAGGTTTTGGTCCCTGTGTAAAATCAGCTACTGGGAAAAGCTTTTGGAGCAAATAACCCTGGAAATCTTTGAAAGCTGTTCTTTGCAGGGTGATGGGTTACAATGAAGTGGGGTTAAAGTACCCGAAACAGAAAGTGTTGGTGCTGCAGAAACCCTAACCCACTGCAGCAAGTCCCAGTCCTGTTGCCCTCAACTGTCACCAGATTCATGCTGTCACCAGGGTGCACTGAACCTCCTGGTTTGCAACTAATTCATTTGCACAGGGTTCTCCACTCAACCCAAACTCATCCTGCTACCAACCCTGAAAGAATCCATGGAGACTGGAGATACGAATTATTTTACCCAACACATGAAGCCTTCACACACCTTTGCATTTAGATGACTCTTACCTCTTTCTGGTGATACTTTATTGCTACCTTTAGCTTTGCCAAATCATGACATTTTTGGGGATCCAGCTCTTCGCTTTGATCATCTCTGTGATTGAGAATGATCTCCAATTCTCGGGAACTCCGTGCTTGATCCAAAAGGTCCTTAGCAAAACGCTTGCACTGCTGTGAAAGCTCTTCATATTCAGCCTTGAACTCATTTTCCACTTTGCTGAGCTCCTTCAGCTCCCAGCCCAGTCGGAAAGCTGTCAAGATGGGGTCCTCACTTGATAAGGCAATCAACGAAGGGCTGGCTAAGGCTTTGTAGATGTTCAGCCTTGATCTGGAATGCCTCAGGCTGTCCACCTCTGAACTGGAGACACATTCCACACAGTTGCATCTGATCTGGTGTGGGCGTGGAATTGTTACCCGTCTTTGGACAAGCAGTTTGATGATTTCATAGTTGTTGGTGTGAGCCGCGAGCATTATTGGGGTGATGTCTGGAGTGAATTCTGAAAACTGGGTGTCCATCATCAAGGTCGGAACCTACACAAAGGGATAAACCACAGTCATATTTCATATGGAACAGCAGAAATCAGATGTCCCTCCTTCATGCTTTTGAAGTGACGCCATAACAAAACAGAGCTTTTACAACACCCTCTGTTCTTTAAATCCTGTTGTATCCACGCACACTCACACCTCTCCTATTCTGGCAAAACCATCTTCCCCCAAATCATGCCTGTCTGCCTCCTGAGCAGGAACCTGTGACGATTCAGTTCCCAGCCTGGTGTAAAAGCCAGTCACATCCCCACCTGAATGTTTTCTACCTGTTCTGAAATGGGTATTGGCTCACATACCAAAAGGTGGAATCTTGTATGGAAAAAGAAAGGCAAGAAACCCAGGTAATTACACAAAAAGAAAGTCTAGAAAATAGTGAACACTGAATAGACTTCAATAACTCTAATTATTTGCATTATATATCTACATTGGCATACCAAGAACACGCTTGCAGATAGCCTTGCACAAACCAAACCAAACAGTGACCTGCAGTTGAGCAAAGCTCTTCCTTACCTTTTGCCCGCTGTTTTTATGTGAACCTACCTTTCCTTGGCAGGATACATTACATAACTGCCCTTAGAATAGATCTGGTGGCTTGCTTTTTTTTTTTTAATGGGTTTGAAAAAATCTAAATGTAAAATTAATGAGCCATAGTCCACTACAAATAAGACACTCCAGGGTGTGCATTATTCAGCTACTGTTGCACTTCTCAAAAGATGAGCTTAATGCACACCCTGTTGTGACTTATTACTATATGCAGAGTGCAAAATTAGACCAAAATGCTCTTACATCCGAAGCACGCAGTGTGTTTCCATTTGCAGCACAGGCAGCTCTCTTTGTTGTGTGTTAATCATTACTCAAGCATACTGTACTCCGTGTGCCCACTGCTCCTGCCCTGGCAGTTGGCATCCTGCTGCTCAGGGGGTGATTGCTGGGTTTGGTGAACAGTAGGCCCATTTCCCCTCGCAAATGTCAGAGGTGTTTCAGAGAAGCTATTGTCAAAGAGTCCTAATGATAGGAAACATGAGTCAGCCTGTGAAAATCCAAAAGTAAAGAGGCGATAAAGTAGCAGGAAGCAACCTGCTAGAAATCCTTCTGTAGGCTGTGCCTGAGACTGGTTATGAGACAGTGAAGCTCTAACCTCTGAATCTGAGTTCCCTGGGAGTTAAGTGCCTCTACAGCACTAAAGAGCCAAAGACTAATCTTTAGCTATCAATCAGCTGTAGCTGATGACAGCATGCTGTTGACAATACACAGCGCTCTCCCAAAGGCCAGCCCCACACTGAAGTACACGGTTATTTGCTGAACCAGGGCTCATTGGGTGGCTGGAGGCATTTTTAGGAATCCTACAGGTTTGTTACCCCTTATGTAGCACATGAGGAGTTAAATCTCTGGCAGCCAACAGACACACAGGTGCAAAGAGGATTTGCTAAGGTCCCTACAGAGGCTGCCAAGGGGGAACCTACAAATACAGCTCATGCGAAGAAACGAGACTGATGGTGAGGATCTGCTGTGAGTCTCTTAGCAAGGTTGGGTAAAAGTATTTCAAGTAACAAACAGCTGAAAGCAGCTCCCTTTGTGAGGTTTTTGACTTTCTTTTGCTTTGTTTGGCTTGTTTAGGTGCTTTGTTAAATGTCAAGAGAAAGGTAAAGGTTTTTCTTTTTCCTCTCTCTTAGAAGCATTTTTTTTCAAGCCCTGATGCCTGAACAGCTGCATTTATCTCGCTTCCCCTCCTTTTCCAGTCAGTCACTGGCTGCTGTATTCAGAGCCTCTGCCTCAAAGGAAGAATGTTTTCCCCCTCTACCATTCCCATTACTGCCAAGTTTCATCTCGTTTTTCTATATGGAAGTTACTGTACCCAGGGCTGTGAAAAGGATTTTCAGCTTTACCCAGGTGAGGTGTTTGTGTTGCTCAGAATATGAAATGGGTACTTGCAGGCAGGTAGTAATGCTGCAGGTGAGGATAGTGTTAATCTTGTCTGCTCCTGCCTACTCCTAAGGCTTCCTGCATCTGGATCTAGGGCTCTCAAAATGGTTGTTCCAAGGTCTGGGATCAAATTGGGGCTATATATCAAGTGATGTTAAATCCCTTATTCTGGTTCATATCACAGGTCCTGAACTGGAGAACTGCTTTGCTTGGGCTCAGGCTGCTGTGTGGAAGGCATGTTTTCCTGGGCAGCTTCCAGTACTTTTAATTAAGGGATAAGAAGGGAAATGGTGGTGTGGAGACATAGAGGCTCCCTGGGGCCTGGGAGCAGATCAGTGGAAGGCCTCAATCACAGGAGCTGAAGCTGATTTCTGATTATAGCTGAGAAACAAAACAAATCACCGCAACACCAGACAGAACAGTGTGAACGATGGCTGCTGTGGCATCCCTTCCACGCCTGCCTGCTCCAAAGGCCATGCATTGGCTAAACAATTCATGCCTCGTGGTCAGTATTTTTGTTGTCCCCTTGCACAGTGCTTTGGTAACCTGCATCTTGACAAAGTGTCTGGTTTTGAAGACGGGGATATGCAAAGCAAGCCTTTGCTCTGAGGGATGTACTCTGTGTATTATCACTGGAGGGGCAGCAGAGCTGACGACAACGCATTGTAATTGCTGATGTTCCTTCTGCACTACTCTGACAGGCTGAGTGCATGTTTAAATCAGCTGCTTCTATGTCTTGGGTTAACTTACAGTGATGGAAGCAGATGAGGAGTAAATTATTCTACCCCAGGGCTCTGCTAAGCTCTACCAAGGTTATTTTCATTAGGTGACCTGAATAACGTTCTTTTCCATTAACCTCATCACCTGACACAAGCTGTTAAGCTGAGTCCTTCAGAACCTTATTGCCACTGCTTGCATAGGAGCGTGTGCCTTGTCTATATTCCATCTTGGTGATGTTCACTGAAGAAATTAACTACCATTAGCAAGTGACTGAATGCTTGCTACCATCTTTCTAGACTTAATCCTCACAAAGGTAGGCTGCTTACCACCGCTGCTTCTCTGAATGGTACTGCAGTGAGTGAAAAATCTCCTTTATTTAAAAGACTGGGGGGAAAGAAACAAGCTTAAGGAATTTGAGAGGAAAATGGAGGATTAGCCCACGTAAAAAAACAAGTTTTCCAGTGAATACTGCACTGCTGGAAAGAAGCTCTGTATAGGAAGAGTAAGAATCTCTGCTTATGTTAGTAACTACTACAGTGTAAGAGGAGCAGAAATACACAGCAAAAAAACCCTCATCCCAAACCTAGTACTGAAGACCCAATGGCCTTATTGTAGGTCTTTCAGGAGTTTTACTCTGGTCTTAATCTAGTCTGGGGTCTGAGGGCTCCTGGAGCACGTGCTCTGGTTTAGTGCTGTGTAAAAGCAATGCAGCTCCAGTGCTCTGAGACTGCGCAGTGTTGTGAACTGAAGCACAGTAAATGGGGAGGTTAAGGAGATACAGCTCAGAAATATGCTCCTCAACCAAGCTAAAAGACTAATATGAATGTATCTTCTGCCTGCTTTTTACGGACCATGGAAGCTAATAACCGGGTTTAAACACCAGAAGATTTAAAAGCAAGCTATAGCCTTTCTACAGCATGTCATCTATCTATGCGTATAAAAAGGATGACTAAGTGAAAAGAAGCTGTTCCCAGCAAAGGCATTTGCCAGTTAAGTGCAAAATCTGGAACTCCAAAGAGAGTGTGGCTCTGTCTAATGGCTGTTTTGAGGATGGCTTCCTGTTCTCTGTCTCTGTGTATGCTTTCCTGCCTTTCTATACTAATAGTCCTGATTATGGCCTGGTACCTCTCCTAGGCTCCCTTCACACTCAGGCCTCAGTGCTCACCTTTACTTGTGCTCACAGCTGCAGTTTCCCTAGAGAACAACTTGTCAGTGCTTCAGACCTGATCTGGAAAGAGTATCTAGAAAGTAAAGCAAAGACTAACCAAAGGATCCTTTACCTTCTGTAGCTGTTTTTAATCTCTGACTGTTCCTTGTGTCAGAGGCAGTTTAAGTAAGTGTCCTGTCTGGCATCAAGAGTGTTTCCACTTTTGCTTGACAGTAATAATGCTTTTACCTGTTACAGGTGACACTGCCCCATTTTCAAGCCATCTCCATTCTATAAACTAGCACCTCACCTGGACCACTGTAATAAACTGTAAGTATGACCATAACAAACGGTACACATATTAATCTGCATTATTTTCAGCTTGCATAACTTTGGTACAGCTGTATGTTATAAAATACTTTAATTGCCAAAACAATGTTTTATTAAACAAAACCAGCCCGTGCAACCTCACTGGAAAACTTCAAATTTAGCATTTATAGAACTTGAAGCCTGGGTAACTTACTGAGCAATGATTTCCCCTTTCTGGTTTGCTTTTCTGCATGCGGCCCTATGGGGGAGGCATGTTTGGCATCCACAAGCATGTAATAGGCACAGCCGATTTCTGTCATTCTAAAAGGCTTTTGTGCTCAGTGGTCAGATGGAGCTTGAGCAGTGACTGTGATTTTGCTCAGAATGCTGTGGTACTTTTGCTGCAGCTCTATAAATAGAGCAAGAGAGATGCAGACAGTGTTGCCAGACTGCGGGTAAGCCGTGTTACCAGCAAAAGGGTCTTGGAAAACATCAGTATTGTGAGTGGTGTAACCAGTTGAATGCTGCTCCTTGCCTAAACCCATAAACAAATCCTTTCACTGACAGAACCTCAGGGGCATTTTGCTTCCTCACGTGGGACTTCAGAGAAATGTTACACGCCGCTCTGAATTTAAGCGTTCATTTTGGTTGATGCAGTGGTGCAGGTTTCAATAACCAAGTATCTAAATCAGAGATGCCTTGAGAGACATCTTCTATCAGAGTAATGACAGTATCTGTATTAATAGTGAGGTTGTTTTTTCTCTAAAGAGCAATTCATTGACTGAAATGATGTAATTTGGTTAATGAAATATAATGAACATCATAAATGGATAACAAAGTAATGGATTTTAAGGGCTTTTGTACTGGTTGCGAACAAGTTTGTAACTCTGGCATAAAGCACAGGTGGTTATAGAAGTACTTTTGGGCAAGCGCTGCTGTTGTTATTGAAGTATCCCAGTGATTTCAATACAGCTGTCCCAGAATATCCAGCTAAAGAAAAGGCTCCTTCTGCTCACTGACCTAAATGCCTATAAAGCCACATAAAGTCTCTGTCCCTGAGACTGATACTGCAGAATGGGGAACATAATACCTTTTAGTGCCTTGTAGCAAGCAAAATTCTGATACAGGCTTACCAGATGGCACATATTAACACTGGAATGGGTATCTTTGATTAAAAAACAGCATGATGTAATGCATTCCTACTGAAATAATGTGGAAAATTAGGTTTGTGATATCTGTATAATCGAACTTTTTTCTCTGCAACCAATAAACAAAAGCAAAATACAGATACATCTGCTCTAGATTCTTCAAGGTTTAATTTAGCTTCTTATCCGTGTGTTTGAAAATGGAGGTAGACCCAAGGGGTTTGTTTTCAGAGCTGAAATGAAACTTAGTGCATCTGACAGTGGCAGAAGTGCATCAGAACTTGTGCTCAGCCATGTGTTTAGGAAATGCAGCACAGCCAGAAAGATTGTCAAAAGATGTCATCATTTGTGGTTGACGCTATATAATAACGTCTCTTTTGTTGGGGATTAAAACAGAGGAATCCAGGGAGAAGCCTTCAGAAGGAAAGGATTTTGTACATATGCATTTAAATGGCCTGTGGCAACTTGGTCCAGACAGAGCACTTTCTCCTCTAAGCCACTCTCCCTTTCTGATGCGAGAGGAGGAAGTAAGATGAGGCACTTGAGGATGAAATGAAGAGCACAATCAGTGTGGAGCTTACTCTCCACCAAGTCACAGAGGGGTGCTGTTAAAGACCTGGTTTGTGTTTGAACCTTTTCTATTTGAATGAAGCGCAGTCTTGAGGTCTGTTTTGCCTTCAATTCCTATGTCTTGCTCCAGCTAAGAACTACAGAACACAGCCGGAAGAGGGACTGGTGAGTGCCTACCGTTGCCTTGAGAAGCAAGACCAGTGTTGTGCCCTGAGCAATTGCACCCTCTCCTGGTTATGACTCTGTAAGAGCATTTGAGAAGTTCATTGTAGTGACAAACTTGCACGGTTCGTTCTGTTATCTCTATGATATGACCAACTATCAAATGAATCTTGGGTTTTATATGTAGCCTGGGGCTAGCTTCACTTGTCCAGTAAAACAAACAAGGGACAAAAGTTTGGGACTGTTACAAATCCAGGCATTACATGGTGTAAGGACATCAGAACCTAGCTCACGGGATGTTATGGATCTACCAGAGTCTGGTACAGAGATTCCTTGGCTGCTTGCTGGACCTGTTTCCTGAAACCCGCTGATACCATCTCAGGTGTAAGTCCAGTATTGCTGACAGGAGAGTAAATCTGGTTGTCTCGTGCAGCTTGGACAGGCAGACTACCTGGGTTGGCTTTATTTTGTTTCCTCATTTGGAAATATAAAAAGCTGTTTGCTCATTTTTTCACCTTCAGATCATTTTAAGAGTTAACTCTGTGATAGGAGCAGCTGCTTTGAGTGAAAAAAAAAACCCAAACAAGCAACCAAATCCTAAACATTTTCAATGTTTTTAAGTTTGGAAATGAATTTTAAGAGCTTACTTAATCCAGTCCAGTCCATAACTACATTTAAGGCCTTGGAATGTCATCATCCAGGTTTTTAATTTTATCTGGCCCTTCTATTTTCTCTTATTAATGGTAACAAGGACAAGATGTGCTAATAGAGGCTAATAATTATGCTATCTATAGTCTTCTATGTCATCTTTGTACATAAAATGTGCCTATTTCCTGTAATTTATTACTGTGTATGGATGAGAGATGTTGCATTAAGTTTAGGTGAGGTAATATGTTGCTAAAAGGGCTTGGAAAGGGAAGGCTTTTTGCTTTGGAGAAGTGGGGCTGTGTTCCTATTCAATCACATGCCTTTAAAAAAAGAATGAGATTAAATCATAAAACAACATCACAGGGAGGAGCGAGTGGCTGCATCTGGTGCCAGCCCAGCGCTGTTTGATGCTGCACAAACACGTCTTGATGCTCACAAACCAGGAGGCTGCATTTCTCCCCATTCTGAATATTGAGCTGTGCTTTTGGCATTCTGATACTAACCAAGAAGACACTGTGGCTTCTGAAAAGATCCCTGAATTTGCTACAGCAAAGAAATGACAGTCTAGACAGATGGCAGGGTCTCACATGAGAACAAAATCTGCGTGGTTGTGATCTTCCTTTATTATTACCACTCAGGCAGTGACTGTTTCTTATTTCTGATGCTAACACACACACCCCCATTGCAACCAAAAGACTGTCCATCACAGGGATAAACAAGCCATAAAGGTGCCATTCTGTTTTGCAAACCCAAGCACAGCTCTATTCAACAGCCAGATGAGGACTAGGGGACTTCTACTAAACTATCCTGCAATTCTTTATGGATCCCAGAGCTTTGTTTTGGAGGATCCTGTAATTCATGTTTGATTTCTCCATACAAAGAAGCTTCCCTTGGAAAATGGGTTGCGACTATTGCACCAGGGAGACTCTCCTACATATTTGTATCAGTGAACCTAGATAACCATGTCAAAAGCCCCTCGAGGGTTTCAGAAGTCGTACAGACCAGAGGCAAACCCATGTGTTCTGTGATGTAAGGGAGCAGCTAGTGCTGAAATTAGGGTGGTGAATGCATAAACTCGGCATATGCGTGGATGCTGCATAGGTAATGAAATATGGTTTTCTGAAACTTAAAACCTTCATCAACAGATCAATAGAGAGTCCAAAGCAGGCAAGTGCTAAGATCACTCCAACATATTAATACAGATAACTCCCTGGGAAGCACCTCGTGTAACAGTGCGTTCCCAACTTTTCCACCTGTCAATATGTTAAATTAAAAGCATGACATGCCTGTGCATATTGCAGTGCAGTTCTTGCCCTGAGCCCATCAGCTCTCCTAGGAGCTAATAACAGACTTCATGTTGGCCTGGTAGAAGGGGCCAGTAACTTCTTTGCCACTGTCAGATGTCTGGTAGCTGGCATTGCAGCCTGCAAGCCCTAGCTCTGGTGCTGCTCATTGGGTCTATACAATACATCACCAGAGTTCTTCATTTTGCCTAGCACCTCCTTCTCAAGGATTCAAGATTATTCAGGAAGGAAGGCAGTGGGGAAAGAGGAAAGAAATTCCCAGTTAAATGTAATCATTAACTGAAGTGGTCTTTGATTTCTCTGTTGCTTAGCTTAATTAGATGGGAATCATTCCGAAGGCAGCCGCCAATGTCAAAGGCATGTTAACTGTAGCTGTGAATTATTACTGCATCAATACCAATAATGAAAAGCTTGGATACAAGCAGAGCCATTAGGCTTTGGAGCAGTAACAGCTAGTTTTCTGTTTTCAGACACAGTCTTTCTTCCTTAGTGTGCCTTTCAAATATTTTTGTATTGAGAACTTGAGGCCAGCTTTTCTCAACTGCTTCTATTCTTCAGAACCTGTGTTTTTATCTAACAGGTTCAGCCTTCCCTTTTCACTGTGGACCTCTCATATTAACATGGAAATGGCTGGTTTGAGTCATACTAAAGGGCACAGTATCTGCACTGAGTCACACCACTCAGCCTGTACCCTCTCTCTTAGTGCTCAACAGCAGGAATTCAATGACAACAGGTCATGCCTATAGAATTCCTCGAAACAGATGCCCAGGTGTCAGCAACACCTTCCTGAATTAGCCAAACCTTTTAAACCCAAGGAAAAACACAAATACTGCTGGTATGCAATGGTTAGTTAGCACTGCAGAAGGGGTATATGGATCTGCTTGCATTTTGGCCTTAATTTGATCACTTCCTTTGTAATGCTCCCTGCATTATGTATCTACCACCACCATGTAAGCAAGACTCATCTGTTCACCCCGTACATGAGTGATGTCCTCACATCCATCCTCAGCTTCTAGGCTAAGAGCTAGTGCTGCAAGGCTTAACAATTATAGGGAAATCCACAAGTCTCCCTTTGGGTAATGAGACAGGATGATGATTCTCGCAGCTACAACCGCCGGTCCTGCCGCAGGGCACCTCTGTACACTTGCCTGCAAATGAGACATGCTAGGGCATGAGGAACACCAACTGCTTCTAAAAGTCTTCTCTCCAATTGCCTGCAGAATCTGCCTTTTATGTCATGTATCTGACAACTGATCTGTTTCTTCTGACTTAAAAAGTCCTGTCAGTGATAGCAGAGGGCTGACAATGCTGGTAATGAGCCTCTACATCTAATAAGTATCAGCAAGTCTGCAGAAATCAAGGGCTGTTGGTGGTAAGAGCTAAACTTTGCACCGGACTCTGCATATAAAGAACCCTATGTGAGGAGGAAAATTAAGCTAAACTGCATTGGATTCGGATTTACTGGACTTGGGCAAGAATAAAACGGTTTCATGCAACATAACTTCTGGTTCACAAAAGGCTGCCTCTAGGCTGCTAAACTGTCATGTTTACACAAAGATTAAGGCAGATTTTCACTCATCAGCTCATCTGGAAAAGGATTTTTTGCAGTCAAATTTGAAGTTCATTAATACTGTCAAGTGCAGCACCTTCCACCAGCAGGTATCTGAGGATTAGCAACTAAGACTGAAAACTTGCCTTTTATTCTCTATAGTTTCCTCTTCACAAACATATTCTTCTTGGGTTTATTTCTGTAAAGCTCCTTCTTTTGGTAGCCATATGGACAGGTATCTGTTGAGATATCATTGATTCAGGCCTCTGGTCCACCACAACAAACTGAATCACAGTCATAAATACTGAGATCCCTTTTCTTTTTTACTCTCATTGTTGAGGAATTGGGTTTGTAGTCCCATCTGTGAACCAGATTAATTTGGAGCCATCTGCCATGAGCAAATTGCTAATTTTGGCAGAGAGCAGAGAGATGCTCGTACCATCCTTCTGTAAACATTTCATGTCAGCTCCGATTGTTGTGAAGAAAACAGCTACCCGTAAAGGTGCTTGGGGCTACATCATGAAAATGCAGAAACTCAAAACGACTGCTCACAGCTTCTTAAAGAACAGCAAGAAGGCTCAGCATCAGCACAGACTCTGTCTGGTGTGCTGCAAACACTGTAGCAAGGCAAAAAATGACACAAGAGAGATCTGTGCAAACTGAATGCGCTGCCCTGAGAGCTGTGAGCGGGTTTAGTGGAGAACCGGGACCGCTTCACTGAACTCACACAAGTGCTGTGAAGAGCTCACCTGGAGGCAGAGGGAAAGCTTGTTCTGATTTTAGTGGTCTTCAAAATGCATTATGATGATTTTATTAATGACAAATAGAAAGGGAATCAAATATGGAGGAAAATGTGAGTTTTGAGACCTATATTTCCTGTTCTTTGCTGGTGCAGTTTAGGTGCAGACTCCAGCCTGGCTGAACACACAGCCTGCTGTATTGATGTTTGTATAGCAAAAATAATTCTGATATGACTTTTATTTTTTTTTGGGGGGGGGAGAAGGAAAATTCAAAGTTTAAATAGGTTGTGAGACAGAAGATTCTGTTAAAAAAGATAAATTTACTCAGCTGGCTTCACATATACATTGCTTTGCTTCAACAGTACTAATGGACCAAAAAAAGAACTAATTTGAAGTTCCCTCTTAATTCCACCCCCATAGGACCCCAGCCAGATCTCTGGTTTTGACATGTACCAAAAAGTCCCATTTTGCCCTTGTATATATTGGACCTGTCCTGTGTGCAGACAACTCTGCAGTTTAACATTCCTATCCCAAAAAGATGAGCCACCTGATTCAGTAAGTCTAAAGTTAATACTGCATCTGTGTGTGCTGAGTTCTACTATTTCTAACCCAGCCCCAGTCTTTTTGATAGTTATTCAATGGTTTGTTGTCTTATTTAAGTAAGATAATACTCATCCTGTGGAACACCTGAGTGTAGATCGCCGTGCTAAGCAGTCTGCAGTACACATATACTACTCTTCTGCCTCTATGCAGTACAACATCAGCCTGCTCACTGTGCCAAAAAGCAAACAATAACTATCAAAGCACCAGATTAAGCTCACTTTTCTGGAGAATACATATTCACTGAGTACAAATCTCCTCAGGAAAAGCACCACATGCATACCCTCCAGGTGCCATGAATATTAGTTTGCTTTGTTGTTCCTCTTAATATTCATGAATCGGCTGTTTGCTTTCCAAATGTCTGTCATCTATTTGGGGAAAAACAAACTACCCTATGATATAAGTGACCAATGAGCGATACAAAGTGACTGGCCAAAGCAAACTGTGATTTGAAAAAGCTTGGAGGATTAACAGGAGTAAATTACGTAACGTTTGGAAATACCAAGTCAGCTTGTAAAAATCACAGACCTATAAAAGCTCTTTTGTTACTTGATCTGCTTTGAGCAGATAATCGAATTTTCCTTTGTTTCCCTGAGAATTCAGCCCTCAGTGCTGGGCCACGTCCAGACCATACCCCATGGAGGTCAGCAAAGCTCCTACCTGCACTGTGGTGGGTGAGCAGGGCTGCCTCACCGCTGCATGCTCTGCAAGCAGGCATCTTCCATTGCACCCTGGACCACGCTTGCACACTGACAGTAAAAAACAGTGAGAGTACACCTCTGAGCACGGTGTAGCACGTTTGAGGAGAGGTTAGCTCTGATCTGAAGAAGAGAATGCGCCCTTTAAAGCCTGAGAGTGAAGCACACCAGCACACCTCTATGGTCTTCCCACTGTAGCAAAAGTAAGATGCATGGTGACTTTCACTGACCCCAAAATCTCCCAGAGGCGACAGTATCTTTCAAAACAGCTCTAATATTATTAGCTGTAGAGTTATTTTGGCTGTAACTGGTGAAATCTTCTCCCCAGCTTTATCAAGGGACTTACAGATCAGTACACAAAAGCATGGCTTTAAAGTGTCAGGACCAAGCAGAAGATACTTGAGGAGAAAAGGTCTTAAAATAGCCAGTGAACCTTGCTTGGAGGTAAACCTACAAGGAAATGCATCTCAAGCACGTCGCTGTTCAGCACACTCATCTATCATGTGCCTTTAGAGAGAGGTGGCTCATGCTCCTGGCTCTCATACGCTCCACATGTAAACAGACTAATTTCTTCCTCTCCCAAGACACCCCTGACACGCACGGCTGCAGTGCAGGAGAAGCGTGTTGTTATAGTTACTGGTTATGACTTGCCCTGCCATTAGTGTGTTATTTTCAGTACACGGTGCTTAAACAGCAGTCGAGCACAGGTTTGTAGAATAATGACTGCCCACATTCACAGTAACATGACACAAGCATTTCTGCCACCTATCTCTTTACCCGTTTCTCCCTGTCCCTTATATTGTGATCCTCTTACATAAGGAACACAACAAAGGTCACCTCTTACATTTACTTCTGCTCCCTGGAAAGGTCATCATACAGTGGAAAGCAGAGCTCTTCTCCTCAGACAGCTCTCAAGTGACAGGTATAGAATACCCAGGACACATCATCTTTTAGAGACTGGGGCTGGTAAGCAAAACTGCTTTGCAGGTCAAGCCTGCATGGAGCTATGGTTTTCTGCCTTGGTTTGGTTGTAGCTTTTGCTAAGTAGACCCAGTCACTGTAACCCCACAAGAGGCTGGCATAATGCAACCTGGTACATTTTCAGTCAGGATTGTGGTATGATGATAAAGTTGTAGGAATGAGCAAAGATACATGCCCATAAAATGGATTGTGCTGAATGATGCTACTCAGCTGCTTTTGAGATGCAAAGACAACAATTAACTGAGCTGACGTGAACAGACGCAAATAGGAACAGCCCTTCATGCCTGGCAGAGAAATGAGACTTTGGTATAGAGGTAAATAATAACCTCTCAGAGGCAGGCAGCAAGAATGTGAGAACTAACAGGGTTTCACAGGTCCCAGACTCAGATGAATGAAGGTGATGTATTCAACATGTAAGAACAATCAGAAGGTGCTGCTTCTGCACCTTTGCTTGGAGTGCAGTAAAGACAGCCAGCCAGCCCCTAACTGGAAACAGGCTGCTACATGTGAGTCAAAGGGCTGCCTTCACATGGGTTTGTCCAGGCAAATTGAACCTGTGTGCATTGATTAATAGATTATCCTCACCCTTACATATTAAGAAGTCATAAGACACTATCTTACGAATGTCTCAAGACAGATATAAGCTGTTCCATAAAGTGTGAATTTTTGGTGCTACTCAAAAAGCAGGTTTCCTGTATGGTTTAGAATGGACAAGTAGCTGCTTAGGACAAAACTCTGCTAATCTAATTTATCAGGAGCTTCTTGTGAAAGCAGTTAGGTATGGGATTCCCAAAGGACTCCCTGAGAAAGGGTCTAGCAAAGATAGTTGCTGAATGTATATCGCCACTGCTTTGGAATTAGCAACTTGTGTTCAGAACCCCCTCCTGTATTAGCTTTGTGATTTGACAAGCTAACCGACTTTGTCCCACCTTTGCCTAACCGAGCACTTATTTCCATTTAATGTTATATTACTATACACATGTATGATTTCATACATGCAATGAAATAAGTGTTAATTACCATCACTGCACCAGTGAAACTACTGAAATGGAAGTTCCATCCTGCAGCCCTTTACCTGCAAACACTTCCTGCAGTCTACTGAAGAGCCTGAACCCCAGCCAGGGAAGTTAATCCTGGTGTGTACATAGGATCTTGCATCAAGCCAGTGCTAGTCTAAAACATACTGATGAGATCTGCTCTAGTAACAAACCTTGTAAATAGAGCTGAAACTGGCACTGCAGCTCTTCTCCCACACACATGTTCTCCCTCAAGTTGTAAACTGTGCAGCAGATACAAACCTAGCTACAGAGGGATGGCTGCACACTGGCAGAGAGAAAAATGACAGAGACCTACAGTGAAATGTATCATTGAACTAAGGATGCTGGAGCTCAATTTCAGCTGCAATAAACCAACTTTATTTCATGGCCCTCTGACTCTGTCCAGTTAAGCCAACAAGGCTGTGTATTTCAGTGGACACAGGTTTTGGTACTCAAGACATCTTACACTTAACAAAAATCCACATGAATCCCATCACTTTCCATGACATTTCAGGAGAAACCAGTCATTAACCTGCATTAATTACTGGCAGTTCCTCATGCTACTGGAAAAAACCTTCTTCTATTCTTCTTTGTACCATCTTGGCCTATAGGATGGTCAAACTTTCCAGAAGACCAAGAAAAAACCAGCTCATTCTTCATGTATGATCCTTATTTCACTACTTACATTTTGTCTGACTAAAACCTAGCACTAACTTTTCAATTTTTAGGTCTGATAGAAGAGATTCTTCCTATCTCTTGTGATTAAACCACATATTAGAATCCCACCACTATAGCATGCAGAACGCTGCTGTTTCCAAGTATTAGGCTGAGCACTTTTGAATGTCGTCAGGGTTGATCCTTAATTTCTGCTCTGGCTACATGAAATTACTATTTAAAACTATGTGCCAAGGGGCTTATCCATTGAAAACATTTCCTTCTATGACTGACTGGTATTAATCATTTTCTTCTTTCACGCACAGAGGGATGTGTTCAATGGACTTCAAAATGAGCCTTGATATGTAAGGATTATTCAAGTTTTGAATGCCCCTTTCTAAGCAGTGAACATGCAAAACTTGTCAGTGGTCAGGAATGTACATAAGCTATTCTAGGGATTGGCAGTAAGTACTGCAAAGGAAAAGCAGCAAAAAAAGAAGAAAGCAAAGTTAGGGACCATGCTGTGTGACACCCGAAGTGACAGAATTCAGACTTTGTGGCTTTTCACAAAGACCCTTCTGTAAGTTACTGATGGCTTGTAGCTTAGGGTTCTTCCTCCAAGTCACAGCTGTTCACTGCTCAGATATATAGCGGCTTAGCTCATACTGTAACCTTATGTACTGCATCAGCATTTCTGAACTGAAGCTCTTTGGAGATGGAGTCCAAGATGATATGTCTGTGCTATGGCTAAGTACTGAAACCTAGCAGACTACTTGCTTGCTTACAGTTATTTATAAGCTTCTGAGCTTTCAAGATTTACTTGGGAAACCCAATTGCACTTAATACCAGAACAACATCATGGCAGTAGTTCATATTTATAGATTGTAATATAATTTCAGACAGCCCCAAATTCCTTTATAAAGTATGTGTCTATAAATCCACCTATAAATCAGTATGCTCACAAACACTGTAAGACTGAAAAGAACACTCAGTGAAATTGAAAATGCTGAGTATTTAAGTCAGGCAGAACATGTTTGCTCAGACTGGAAAGATATCATCCACAAGGACTGCCCATGTCTAGCCGGGGCATTTAAAGCAACGAGCCTATAAAGGCTTTGTTTTATGACTTCTGCACAGCAGCTCTCTGTGCAGTACCACTTCTGATGCTGGATAATACCTTAAAACTGAACTTGGAACACTCCACTAACCTGTTTTTCACCACTCGGCTTCCTGTAATTCAGCAGCAGCTCCACAGCTCCCACCACCTCCTTCCGTATTGCATACAGAAGAGCATCTCCCACGTACACACTGTGGCTCAAAAGCAACTCCATGATCTCCAGATTTTCATTCTCTATGGCTATTAAAAGGGCACTGCGACCAAGAGGATCCATACAGTTAATGTTGATGTTGTAGTAGATCTCTGCCTCTTGCAAGGCATGTTTCACACTGGCATAGTCCCCCTTCTCCACAGCGCTGAGGTAGGCCTTCTCCTCCGCAGAGAGCTCTGCCTCCGCTCGCACGATCTGTAGTGGGATGCGGTCTCTGTATGGTGAGTAGTTTACCTTTTTGTAGTAGAGCTGGGCCATTGTTCATAGTGACTGGGCAACCTAGGGGGGAAGAAGAAGCATGCGTGACAAAACAGACAAGCAACCCCTAACTGTTCTTCATAGGAGACAAACTGCAAAAGGTCCATCGTGGTAAAAGCTTCCCATCCCTTTTTAAGCTGTTTTATTCTTGACACACTGACTGTAACACCCCCTGAGCAACCCCACGTTAAAAGGCCACCTGGAAAACTGAAGGTTACACTGCTGCTCAGAAGAGGTACACAGAATGGCACACGGTGTATCTCTAAACCTGGTTTAAACGCTATGCTGTTGATTTATGTGATCAGAAATCATGGCCTTGCTGTTTATGGATAATCTATCACATCTGCAAAGAGGTCGACTTCTCATCTTTGCTTCATTTCCTGCTCAGTGTTTTCTTCACTTCTTTCCTTTTTCAATACTGAACCAGGTCCTCAGCATCTCTGAGCTGTCAGTGATGGGAGCTGCTGATTTGCACCCTCCTATTTACAGTAATAAGGTTTATTTTGATTATTTTTGCTGATTCTTCTCTGCTTCCTTCTCTTAAAATAGGTTGTCATTTTTCCCTAATGTTTAGTCTTTGACTAGGTCACAGTCTTATTTTTAAAGCTGGCATGTTTTTAAACATATTTTCTCACTCTCCTCTTTTATAAATAGGACCTAAAGCTCTGATGTAGAAAGCCACCACCCTTGCTCTTCAAAGGCAGTGGTGTTGTTTATGGTCTAGGAAAATGAGAAGTAAAGCCTGCCTTAGAACAGGTGTAGCAAACTGCATGAATTAGTTTCTCCCCATGGCTCAAACATGAGCTGCACAGCTACTCACGCATCAGCAAAAAAAGAGCTATGTTCATCTACCTCTGTTTGGCACCAATAACCAAATCAGGGCTAGGGGACACCAGCACCTATTAACTCATTGGATGACTTATTTCATGGCCAAAGCTCAATAGTTTCCTGCAGGAAATTAACCAGAGCTTTGTTCCATTCTAAGAGGAAAGAGGAGGTTTTGATAAAGAGATAATGAGTAGGAAGATGTTGAGGTTCAGGTGCCGAGCCATGAGCGAGGCTCTGTTTCTCCCATCCCACCGCATGCCATAAGGCAACCGTGTTTCAGCAGAGACAATCTGCATTTTGCCTTCAGCTCCAGCGTGCTGGGCCTGGTGCAGCAGCAGTGGGTGGATCTGAGCTCTAGCCCAGCTGACACTGCTACCGGTGGGTGGTTGTAGCACACAGCAAAGCTACATCTGCGAATTTCCTGGGGAGCCAGAGATCTGGAACAGCGAGTTTGGCATCTCAAGCAATGCGCTGTATCCCGATTTCCTCCAAGTGCGAGGAAAGTTTTTGTTTGTTACACTTCCAGAGATGCAGCTCTCTGCACATATGCTTCAAGCTGAAGACACACAGAAAAGCGTTAGAGGCAGAAGGGCCGATCTTCTGAATAGAAGCTATCACAAATACAGCGATCTCTTTTCTGGTTAAGCTTCTACAAGCAAGGAACAATCTTAAGTGACTTAAGAGCTTGGAGTCTCGATAAGCTACACGTATAGCCAACTACTCTGATCCTCAGAAGGATTAATGGTCACAGGTCATTCTTCAAATTCTGGTTTTGAAAATGTTACCGCTGCGGGTAACTGAAATACTGGTGAGACACAAAAGGATGCAGAATGGGCCTGACAACGAGTAAAACCAAAGAGATCTTTGGGAAAATAAGGCTAAGCCCAAATGGGAAGGGAAATTTTGTTCTCGCAACAATCTGGGCCTCAAGAGAGGGAACACCAACCAGTGGGACTGGTAGCAGAGGACAGTAGCCACTGTGTGGACGTCTCCAGGAGGGAATCTGTTGGCTTCAGAAACCCCAAGGCGTTCTGGTGACAAGTGAAGCTGCTAAAGTGGAACTGAGTATTTTTCACTGCTCTTCAGTTTAATTGAGTGTTTTGTGGATGGTGAGTAACGTTTGGAATGAGTTATAACAAATGTCACCTTCTGAAACATCATGTTAGAATTGGATCCCTTTCCAACAATTCTGAAGAAAGCAAGCTTCAGATATCTTAAGTTCTCAGTGAGATCTTATCTCCCAGTACAACCACAGTTCAAGAAAGCATTTTGTTAATACTTCAAGCAAGTAGGAAGCCTATAAAGCTAAAGAGGAAAGACTCACAAAAGGAATTATTTGCCCTGAATAGCAATAGGACAGGGGTAA
>JBCJKH010015823.1:13935-27196 GCA_039877255.1 Loriculus beryllinus
ACAAAATAAATTAGTGAGAAAACAACCTCGAGCTGTGGTCTTTTTGGCACTTACAGGCTATGCTAGAGTAAAGGAAAAGCAAGAATTTTAACCAGAAGAAAAATATCATTTCAGTTTAAAAGAATAAAAAAAAAATAAAAGGAAAAAAAGAAAAGGAAAATAGGTAAGAGAACAGTGTAGAGTATGGAGTTAAAATGAGTACTATTCACTGCCTTGGCACAAGGATATATCAAAGGTAGGAAAAGCTCCAATTTTTTGAGAACTGCAACCAGCTACCAAGAATCCAAACAATACCTGGCTTCATGGAAACAGTCTATTACAATAACAATGCTACACTCTTATGCAATGTTTTTTTCTCTTTAGATCTCAAGGCTGTTTATAGTAAATGCAGATTAGTGTTGTTTGGTGGTTACAAAATGCATAAAGCTTGCTTATAAAATACTTCTTAAAAGTGCTTCTCACCCTCTTAAACACAATTAGATAAAAAGATGACCCATAAGGCCTAGTTTGGTTCTTGGTTCTTCTGGAACATGGAAGAATTGCCCAAGTGAATGCCAAAAGAACTTAAACAACTGAATGGCCCAATCCCATATATGTTTAAAAGGATGCAGAATAAAAAAAAAAAAAAATGGTCCAAGTCCACCAAAATAAATGGAAAACTCCTTTTTCTTCCCACTCTAGGTGAAATACTTACCAACATATTGGTGTTGGGAATACGTAATTGCCTTAAAATGAAAGATTTCTACTGTTGAGGTTAGGAAGACAGATGTGGAAGTAAGGCAAACAATCCATACCCTGGAATTAATAAGGCTTCTGTGGAAAAAAAGTCTTTCAAATGTGGGACCTGCAGCCAGGGCCAAGAGCTACTGAAAGAAATGCATAAAGACATAGGCAAGATGGGAAAGAAAGTGAGCATATCTGTGCCAATACAGAGGCAAAGCTGTAAGCTCATTAACCAGAAGAAAATACTTCCAAGAGGTATCACAGCAAACCAAAACCGGAGAACTAACAGTTTCACTACTTATTTCACATACCTTTGAAGGTCAGTCTATAGTAAGAAGCAGTTCCAGGCCACACATTAAATTTCTACAAATTCCTTCGATACTCGTGTTGTACCATGCAAAAGAAAGGAGAGGAAAGCCTACGACTAATCCCATTCCCCACCTCCTTTGGCTGCCAGCCTTCAGACGAGGCATGTGCTCAGTGGCTAGCACCTCAGGTTTCCACATGTCTATCTATAGCAGTGTATTCTGTCCAGTAACACATTCAAGAAGAATCAGGTAGACTTGCATATTTAGCTGAGACTAAATTTAGCTAATGCCACCACTGGGGAGTTCCCATCACAGGGATCAAATCTCAGGGGAGACAAAGACTGTAAAGTATCTAACAGGGCTTCCATGAAGCTATATTTCAGACAGTTCCTTAATCTGACTGCATATTTGTCAGGACATTGTAAATAGTTCTTAGATTTTATTAGACAGAATTTACCATAAAAGCATTAAAAAAAGAAAACAATAAAATTTTCTTATCAAAACAGCCTGATGCCAACTGGAATCTCACATCTGTCCTCTAATCGGTCAGGCTAAAAGTGTCTTTTATTACTGATTTCCTGAGCCATTTCCTCTAAGTTTTGATGTCAGGTGGAAAGTGGGTCCACCCAAAGTTTGCAGAAAGTATCTGGAATTTAAATTAAAGCCCTCAAGCATTTAAGTAGAAGTTGTTGAGGTTCAAAAGTTTGGCCCATAAGCCAAAAAAGTTCCTGGAATTTAATTTGATTTGGAAAGCTTTTAATCAGGAAGACTGGAAGACTGATCATCTTTATGAAGAGAAATGATAAGCTAACCTTACAAAACAAATGAACTTGATGTGAAGTATGTTCCACGTGTGATTAACTATGCAAGTAAATCTATCACTGGTTTAATAGGAGAAAGGTCAGCCTATAAACTAGAAAACTAATGAAAAAATGAATTGTTCTTATTAAGTGGATCTTCCTGCTTTAGGGACAATCTCACTGATTTTTTATTTTTCATTTCTTTTTACAAATAAAGCTTGGGATTGCAACCTAGCAAATTCCTTAATCATGCAACTAACCATACTATCCATTATGTATAGCACAGTGCATATTTGATCAATAGCACTGTTTTTGTTAATGCCATATCAACTAAATAAGTAGGAAAAAAAAAAAAAACCTTTGCATTTTGCGGGTATTTTCAGTTGCTGAGTCAGAAAACAAAATAAAGTTCAACATCTGCATTTATTTTTGTTCAGTAAAGCTTGCATCTCCCTTCAGGGCTGAAAGCAAGCAAACTGCTGCTAACCATGATAATTACACAGTACTCAGCGTGGTGAGTAGAATAACATTGTAATTGTCCAAGGGTTTGAACAATTTGGACTGATTTTGTATAGTGTATAATTTACAGTAAAGATTCAGAATGTGTTTTCTTTGCTCCAAGAACACTTTCATCCTTTAGCTCTGGTTCATTATGCATGGAGACAAGCACTCACAATCAAATTCAATCCAGATGAAGAACATCTGCAAAAATAGAATAATTTATTTTATTGACATTTACATTTATATAATTTTATCTGGGTCTGATTCTGCTTGTGATGGTCAAGCTAATAGAAAATAACCAAGGCCCCTTGGAGTCATTCAGACAAAATGAAAATACGCAAACTCTTGAAATGTTACCACAATCATACAAATTAATGACAGTGACTGAACCGAAGTGAAAAGACTGAAGAAAATATTAACAAGCTTTGTGCTCACATATGGTTTATTTTCCTTCATGAGGTCAGGGTATGACTTGGTCACATGCAGCTACATATTAAGACCTTCATTCTGCAGAAATCTAAGTGTTTATTTTTACATGCTGAAGAGTCACTGTGAAGCAACTGGGACTAATAACAATTGAGAACAGTTATAGATCAGGGCCCATATAATTTCTGAGCATTACCTGTGGTGGTGCATAGCAATGGGAACAATGAATACAAGAGCAATCTTCACTGCCACTGTGTGTAAAGCGGCAACATGACCTAAAAGTGTTTTTACAGAAAGAAATGAACAGCTCAGCACTGTGAATGTAAGTATCACCCTTTATGAGACACAGACAAAAAATCTTTACAAAAATAATCAGAAGTCTTAACAGTGCTCTGTTTTCTACAGCTTTTAAACACTTGGGTTTTGTGAATTTGTTTTAACTGGGGCAGAAAAGGAAGAAATGGAGCCAGGGGCAGGAGTGGAGAGAAAGAAGGGGAGAGGGAATTCCTACAAATATGTTTTCCTTTACCCAAATCCAAAGTTTCAGCAAATTACAACTCACACATTTCCAATATCAATTATAATTTTAAAATTAATGTAGATTCTATTTTAAAAAACCCAAAAGCAAAAACAATTGAGTTTTGTTTTGTTTTTACCCCCAACTAGAAGATTTCTAATTCAAAAACAGGAACAGTTGTGTTCCTGACCTGAAACATGGGATTTCCCTGTCAGGGGTTCACCTCCATTGTCATACTGCAGAAAAAGAGAAACACTACAACCAGGAGGTTGGGTTTTTTCTTTCTTTATTGTTTCATGGCTGCCATGTTCAGACAAAAGTACTGCATAGTGGATTTCATATAACTGACCTTCTGCTGGATCACACAAAGTCCTTCAATAGTACAATTCACAATACAATTATTCACAAGCTTCCTATTAAAATTGAATTCACTGCAGTTACTGGACATAATGTGTCAATGGTGTATGACTGACATTTCATGCTTAGATGACTTTATGCTGTATGATGAAAAAGGAAGGAAAAAAAAGGGGTTTGTATATAAAGTGGTATCCTTCTTCTCAATGTCAACAAACACTAATCAGATCTGGAAAGCAAGCCTGTGAACTGTTTAGGCTAGGTAACCTTAACATTCAGAACCAGACTTTTCAATTAATTCGATACTCATCCTTATGATGTATTTAACACTGCAATGTTCCAAGTCAAATTTTCAGGCAAATCTCAGTTTCTAACAGTTGGGCTAATAAACTTAAAAGCAGATGCTGCCAAATTAAAGAACAAATAATAAAAAGTAAGAAAACAGAAGATAATAAGGGCTATTGGGTACACAAGTTTTTTTCCACATTATTATGTTCCTGGGAAAATGGCTCACTTCTTTCACTACTATCATCACTGCCCACTGCTCTAAAAGAAGGTGATGAAGGACTGTAAACAGAAGACAACCATTTGGGTTGCTTTCAAAACTATCCTTAGCAGCTGTGGCATCAATTTCAGCATTACCTCCTGGAGTGAAAACCCAAAGCATATATGCAAAACTAAATGGTCCTAAATTGGCTGCTGCACTCAGCACTGTTGTTTATTCTACGCACATTAGGCATAAGACTTCCTGCATCACATCAGACCCACAGCATTTACTCAGCAGGAGGTTGAAAGTTCCTCCCTAAGAAAGGAGAGCAAGATGGAGTGAAAGATGGCAATCTAAGTACAAAATGTCTCAGGAGACCCACTTCTGATGGAGACATGAGCATTGCACCTAATCTTTTCATAAGCACTAATATTAAGAATGTCACCATAGGCCACATTCTCCTTTGTAATTACTATTAAATTTAACTATTTATAAGTATATGTATTTGCCTATTCAGAAATTATCCATGTACAATTAATCTCTGCTTTATAGCCCACAGGACTTCACATTGCCTTGTTGCCTTTGCTGTTCTCCAGAGGAACAAAGGAAGGAACACAACACAGACACCAAAATAACCCAGTCTTTCCAAGAAGTCGGCCAAAACCTTCCCACTGACTTTGATACCACTGCTCAGCTCCATGAGAGCAGCAATGTTGCCCCACTAGAACTCCTGGCACCAGGTATACTTTTTGCAGCACTCCGGAGCAGTCCACCCAAAGGAAGCAAACTGCTCTCAAACAGCAGAGAACATTATCTCAAGAGAGAACATCATAAATATAAAGCTCATAAACAAGCTACTAGATGGAACTCCTCACATTCATCCTTTCTTCAATGAAAGGAGTAATTTTAGTTTACTGAATACACTTTACACTGGTGCACCCAGGATGCATGACTCCCTCTGTATCCTGACTCATAATAAAGGAACATACCACAGGCACAGAGGACAGAAAGTGGGAGAGAACATCTCCCACGCACTGAGTAGAAATACTTAATCAAGGTGTTTCTGGGCACCATGAGAAACCAAATTTTAAGTATTCCAAGGTTTTCCTTAATACAAATAAGATAACTGTTATAAAATAGAGACCCCTTTAAATATCATTTGCCTCCATGCTTGCAAACGTGACTGAGTAGGATTTCAGATACTTGAAATCCTATGCTAGAACTTAAAAAGAATCTTTTTTGGTGTTCTGCTCTGGTAATCCTCAAACATATTCCATTAAAGAGAATAAGAATTAGAAAACCTGAAAAGTAAATTTCCCAGAGCTCCTCATATCTGTGACCTCACACAGGTTTCCTTGCAGAAGGATATGGCTTCATATTTGCCAGCCATTTCCATGCTCTTTAATAATACTAAAGTTCCTTTCGCTTGGGAAAATTCTAATCACAAACTGAAGACAGTCCACAGTGAGTTCTTGCATCAAAACATGCAGAAGCTCAAGAGAGTTGGGACCTGGCCCAGAAAACTAGATTGCAAAGCAGGATTGTATTTATGTCAGCTTTAAAGAAACCATTAAAAATTGTGAAGGAAGACCTTTGGATCTTGGTTGTACATTAAGTAGTCTGTTGTCTGAAAAATTGTGCCAGTAATATAAAACTGTTTTCTTAATTGTTTCAACCCTTTCTAACCTACACAGTCTTCTTTTTTAATAAGGCTCAACCTGTGAGGTTCAGTGTGTGCTTAATTTTCTGAGAAAGGGAGAGGTGGAAGACTAGGGTTTTTAATACACAATGAAAATGATGGATCTGTGAGGGGAGTTTTTAGAAGAGGTCTGGGATACATACAGCAAAGTAGGTCCCAAAGGACAAAAGGAAATGGCTCACTCAGAGATTTTTCCTGTCAGCTTTTTTCCAGGACATGATTTTTCTGGTAGAGTTAAATAACCCTTTAATGTGGATATTCAGTAATGGAAAGTTTAACACTTAGCTATATCACCATTATATTGAGAGGCTATGCTGGGTCAGATACTCAGCACTTGTATGTCAGCTTATCTCCACTGAAAAAACTTATTCCAACAGAACTTCTCTGTTTTACAGTACTTAAAAGCCTGCATACAAATCCTGCAGAAACAAAACATCCATTTAAAATAACCCTCTTCTAAAGTCCTTCCTAAACCTTGATTTATGGGTGTTTTGAATACATAATAGGAAGTCAATAGCTCTTTGCCTTCCTCATTCATGAAACTCCATTATTTTTGATGCAGTTTACTTTTAGTGAAATGGCTTGAGGCAACTAGCTTTTAAACCAATTTGGTAAACAACCTTATCCTCCACCATCTTCCTCTGACAATTATCTTTTTCCTGTTTCATACAGCATAGGTCATGGGTGCACTGTGCCAATCTCACCAGTTCACTTCCCTAGATAGAAATGCTCTGTGATTAAGATATGTATTTCAGCAGGAAAATTGATAATAACTCTGATGTTAGCTTAAAATGGTAAAAAATATAATAAAAGGAAAACAAGTAAAAAATTGTTTGAAGGCAGAAACTAGTTTTGAACTATTTTTTTTCAAGAAGCTACAAATAGGCTGTTCAATGAGTGACCGGCTGAAGTTACAGAACTGTTACACATTGATCCCTGGCAAAGAAAAGCCTCACTTGCAGTGTTAAAACCCATTTTTTCTTATATCTCTCCTGAAACCACAAATGAGCAATTAAAAATAGTACAGCTCTCCATGGCAAGAACAAAGAGTAACGTAGGCTGCTCCTCAGCATCTCATTTTCTCCTATCAGCATCATTTGATGCGGATCTGAAAGCTCCTATCTCCATTTGGGATGGTCTTCTTTTTCAAGAATCTGTTATATGTTGTATTATTCACTGGTGTGTTTTGTAATGCCAGACTACAACGTAATGAGGGTATTTCACATCACAGGAGAGCAACAGAAGCTAAACTTTGCCTTTTAAGCTTTTGTTGAATTGCTGCAAAGTTGTGTTTTGAAGTAATTATTCAAATACAAATCGAAGGGCAATATATGCTGGGCACTGGAGCTAAAGAAAATGAATCCACAATGCAGTACAGCAAAATGAGGATTCCGATAAACACATATTTCTTGTTCCTAACTGCACTTCAGACTCGAGATCCAAGTGCCTAGTGTGCCTTAGAGCTATGATTCTTAAAGTGTAAGTTAAAAAAATCATTAAAAAGAAATAAAAATCTTTGTTACTTTTCAAATAGGCATAACTGGTTCCATGGAGCACTGAGCAGGAGAGGTTCCATCCAAGGCCCTAAAGAAAGCTCTTGAAGACAAACAGCTGACTGCACCAGACAAGTCAATCTTTTTGACAGCAACACATTTTAAAAGAGAGCAACAAAGAATCTCAGCCACAGGCCACCAAAAGCAATGGAGCCTTAAATAGCCTGTAGATTACGCTTCATGGATTAACGTGGATTATTAAAAATATAAGGCTTACATCGATATACAAATAAATGTGGAAGGTATTTGTGCTGAATTTTAATGTATTGACTTCCTCTTTCAGTATTGTTTGGGGAAAAAAAAATTAAATTTACCTATTCATTCTCATTGTCAAACATTAAGGTTAAAGCCTTCCAGACAACATTTTGCAGTACTCAACATTTTTGTATATTCCAAAGACTTCTTCAAAGTGTTGATAATTATGTTTCCATTATAGCTGTCCTCCTTCCTTTAGGTAATATGCATATGTACTTGAGTGCAACTGGAAGGGAGACCCTTATGCATCAGATTGTGAGTAACCCAAAATTTCAACATTTTCGTAATTTGCTGAAGACATAGCTCAACTCAACTGCATTTTCAGTAAAACTGGTGTAGTTGGAACTACACAGAAATTATGAGTCAAACTGTTACACAGCTCAAGTGCCCAACCTGTTTGGAGCTTAAATTTCACTAAGTGAGAAGCAAAGAGGTTAGATTATGTGTACAAAATTGTCACAATATGTACATTACCAGTAAGGAATTTCATCTGGGAGGCCTTTGTCACAGAGCATGTGAGAAGCTTTGCACATCAGATAATCTAAGGAAAATACATGGTAAAACAGCAGGGAACATCTTCTTAACTAACATTGGAAAGGGAAGAAAAAGAGGTACACTTAATGCTTAAAATTTGCCTATAATTGTAGCCTTGCTTTTTCATTTCATTTTAATTTTTATTGATTTTGTATGTACAACAACTGTCCTTTGGACCATCCAAAAGCACAAGTACTGAAAGTTAAATCTTTAACTTTAAAAACAAGTAGACAGGACATCTCCCATTGGTTCAGCCCTGTTGTACTTAATTGTGCAGTGACAAGTGGCATTCTCAGTATGCATCAGAAATGTGAACAAATACCACTGACATTACTAATGCATTCTAATTTATACATGCAGCTGAGAATAGAATTAAACAACAAATTCTTTTCTGAGATTGTTGTACTTTCATTTATCAAAGCAGAGATTTTCATTCCTTCTAATCGCCTTATCTCACTGATGTTTCTCAAGCAGGTAATTTATGCTGTTATTCACATGCTTAAGACTTCCAGCAACTAAGTAAATATCTATGCCTTCAGTGTTCAATTGTGCTGAGAAAAAAACAGCATGGCAATATCAAAACCAATTCCCAATACCATCATGTTTCATTAGAAAGAAATTGCTTTGTTTTTTTCTTACAAAACAATAAAGACAAAACGAAGACGGTAAATATCCTAAGGAATGCAAAATGTAGAACTGACATAGCCTAGCATACTTTGGTTAAAGAGCTGTGATGGAAACGCAAACTGGAAGAGACATATTTGTTGCTAAAAAAAAAAAATAACAGATGAGCAGTGATTGCTCCCTAAAGACTTCAGAAAGGTAGAAAGTAAAGTAGACGGACACATTTACAGAAGGATACATATGAGGAAGAGGGAAAAAGAAATTAATTATACAGCAAATAAAGCAGATCCTCTTTGTCCCACATCTAAATCATCACACCATGTGAATTTGTGGCTAACAGTCATGAAGTCCAGAAAATCAGTTTGATAGAGCGGATTAAAAAAAAGATTTGCTAACCTTTACAAAAATTGACATCATAGAATTGGCCCCAGAAACTTGTTAGAAAGAAACAATCATTAAGCAAAGTTGCAACAAACAGCATTTATGAGGAAAAGTATAGTTCCACCCTATTGTTCTCCTGGCCCAGTCCTCAGCACTACAAAACATTGTCGTTATGCCAAGAAAGAAACAATCCATGCTGGAGATCCCACTGCCCTCCATTAGGTCATAAGTAAGTCCCACTGCAGGTGTATGTTGCAGGGAAAATACATTTGCTCACTTTAGAACACAGACTTATGTGAAGTCTCCAGATGGACTTAGGTAAATTTTATAGATAGCAGTTGAGCTGAAAGAGTTTTGAGGTGGCAAATACATATCCTACTTAGTTTAGACAATATCTGAAATATAAAGGTCAGGACCACATCAAACAAGAATCTTTGGCTGTGTCTGTGCCTTGGGCATCCAAAGACCACAAAGTCCCCTAAAGGCTTCTGAATAGTGGAAAAGATGTACGGCATTGTGGAATAGAACAAACTGGAGAGAAATTTCTGCACATCCCTTCCCAGATCTACAAGGTTTTAAGGTACCAGCAGTGAAAATTAATGTGTCAGATTAAATTTTCTGTAGATCAGGAAAATCTAAAATATGCTGCACTAGAAGCAGAAAATACAGGCAAAAAATGCAAGTGGCAAAAAAAGAGTAAACTAAAGCCAAAATTTCTCAACTTTTATTTGAAGGACCACTTAAGCTTCAAAAGGAAATCACAAGCAATCTTAAGCAGTATTTACATGTTGCTTCTGATTTATAAGCAAAATTAAGCCCCATTTTGAATGTTAAATTATTATTTTCTCTAGTTTTAACTTGTGGTTATATATGAACCTATAAATTTCCTGGGACACTTTTTTCTTGACATCATATTCAAGTTAAAATGACTTTACGGACCACAGCACACAAAGAATGCTACCCAGGACTAAGAGAGGCCATAAAATTTATAACAAACTTTGTGTGTGATTACTATACATGACAACATTCATCATTTTTTTCTTAATAAGAGCCTTTAAAATATCTATATAGATGGAATGAGTTTGGTGAGTTTGGTGTTTATATAAGCAGCAACAGTAAGACTTAAGCTCAACTAAAAAAGGGAAATACATTATTTTTACTTTCCACATGAAGGGAATGTCGGAATATCATATGTGCAAGATGTAGTATATGAATTATACTCCCATTGCTTTTGGCTGAACCGTAAGGCATACGTATCTTTTTCTTCCTCTTTCTTTAGGACTTAGAAGTTGCCACTGCTGCTGTCATACAAATACAAATGCTATGTCAGACCTAGGATCTCAATCCCTCCTTGGAGGAAGTATTCTGGAAGTTTCCTACCCACTTACCTGTCAAGGACATACTTAATGATGCTGACAGACAACAAGGGTGTAGGAAACTGGAAATTATTTCAATGCCCAGAGAACTTTACCTCTTGTTCCTATACTGTAGTTCCTATATTGCTGTCCTATACTGTAGTACAACCAGTGTTGCACCACATCTAAAGAAGGGAAATGATACTATTTTTGCATAGAAATCTGCATCCTTCTAAGTTTCAGCTTCACATTTCTCTGAAGAAAGAATAATTCACGTGATTTGATTCTACAGACAGCTGAGAGTAAAATCTTTTCTGTCATGCTTCATTGTGAATGACAATGCTTATAATATCTCTATAAGATGTATCTTTTTCATGTCAATAGAAACTTGATATTCATAATCTAGGCAATAATTATCCTTTGTAAATGCCCTTGGTTTTGGCTGCTGCTCTCATTATTGCTGCTTCCATTCACCGTCTCCAGTCAGTAGAAAAAAAATGATGCTATTTACTCCAATGAAGAGGGGAGGGAAAAGATTTTTGTTTTACAGAAAAAAAATGTAAAAAGCTGAAGGGGTTAATACTATTAGCTTAGTGCTTGAGGTTTTTTTCTCTCTTTGAATTTATTCCTATTGTTCTGAAAAAAACCCAAACCAATGTATTTGTATCAAAGAGGGAAACATTCTAACTCCTCTATCCATCATTTCATTTTTTTGTTGCACTTCTTGCTGTTTAATTGCAGAGTGTGGGCTGTATAACTTCTTCTTTGAGTATATTCTTTACTGAAAATAGTTTACCTGCTTGAAGAAAGGCAATTCACTTTGATTTATAAGCCCTAACTAAAAGGCATGGCATCACATTGTTCTGAATGTGCATAAGAACCTATCTGTACAGAATATGGGGCAGGGGGTGGGAAGGGATTTCTTTCTAACTGCTATCAAACAACTGACCTAAAGCCCGAGGACTCTAACTTGATATTTTTAGCATTATACATTCATGTAGCTTCATCTTATCTTCTTACATTGTTACGCTTAAGGCTCCAGGGAAAGCATACTCCGCTTAACATCCAGCTGCTAAGATGTACCCACAGCTACGCATTTTTTGCAAGCAAGCTTAACGCCTGCTTTTCTGTTTTATTTATTGCCATGAGTTATTAAGAGGTATACTTTTAAACCCACTTGGAGTAACTGTGAAAACTAAAGATAATTTCAGTCCAACAAATGTGATTGGCAAGTGGCCTTCCACTGACCTACAACAGAAGATCACACAGTCAGATGTGTCTTCCATATCCCTGTCTCTCCACAGCAGGCAGCTTCCAAGGATACTGTCACAACGGGTTTGGAAACCTTCTAATCCTCTGTTGTTTGTCTTTTGTTAGAAAAGCAAAAGCTTTAAAAGAAACACAAAATTTGTGTATCCAGAGAGAAAAAAGAAGGTCTTTCATCCATCATATAGATTGCTGTGCAAAAGTTCACTTAGTATAAACAAAGCATACAAGGCAAAATATCCTGATCAGTAACCTTTCTAAGGCTAAGTGCCAGTATATCTCCTGCTGTTTCTGTGATACAAAAGCACCATAAACCTTCCTCTTTTCCTGTTAGGGAGTCTCAGAATCACAGAATGTTTGAGGCTGGAAGGGACCTCTGGAGATCACCTAATCCAATCCTCCTGATAAAGCTGGTTCACCTAGAGCAGGTTGCACAGGATCATGTCCATGTAGGTTTTAAATATCTCCAGAGGAGACTCCACAACCTCTCTGGGCAGCCTGTTCCAGTGCTCTCACCCTCAAAGTAGAGAAGTTCTTCCTCATATTCAGATGAAACTTCCTATGTTTCCAGTTTGTGCCTGTTGCCTCTTGTCCTGTGGCTCGGCACCACTGAAAATAGTCTGGCCTAATCCTCTTGACACCCACTATAGTGTAATGTTATGTATAATCTACAAACTGCATATTTATATTCAGTACTTTGAGCTGAAATACGAACTGTGTTTCAAAAAGGCAGTGTTTCTGAGGTTTTCTTCACATCCAGACTTGGTAGAATGGGGAGATGTAGGGATGTCTGAAACACTCAATTAAGAGCCCTGCAAAATACTTTCTTCTCCAGGGAATCGCCAACACTAAACCCACACTCCAGATCAGTCTTCAAATTTTATTTACTTCTCCTGTGCAAAGCAATTTCCCTTGATCACAACAAAGATTCCAGCATTTGCCCCCAAACCCTTACTTCTGTAGCCTTCTCTCAGCTGAGCCACCTTCTCAGAAGCAAATAGCTGGTCAAAAATCAGTCTGTTTGGTGGGCTTGCTAGTTATGAGAAAGGGCGTAATTTGGGAGATTTGCACATCAAAACCACAACCCTTCCTCTGCCTTGTCTGATTCTGATTTGCAGCCAATGCTCCTACTGCTGTTGATTAACTGATCTTTTTTCTGCATTCAGTCACTTGTTGTTTATTACCATAACTATATGTTTCAATATCCTTAGGGAAGATAACTCAACAGCATGGTGCTCTGCATTACAGCTGATCTACATGGCACACTCAGGAAAATTCATCTGAATTATACTTTCAAGTGGATTAGTTGAACCACATTAAAAGCCTAGAATAAATATGACCTAAATTTGGTTTAGATTAATTTGTTGCAGAAACAAATTAAGCAAAATAAAATTAGGCCACTTTTTTTTTTTTTTTTTTTATTTTATGCATGTAAGTGTGTTTTTACGCTGTTTTTGAGGTCATGATTAGTCTTTGAG
>JBCJKH010015824.1:0-19233 GCA_039877255.1 Loriculus beryllinus
CCAATAGTGACCAGAATCATGAAGTACCAGTAATTGGACCTGTACTTTCTATAATGTGTCCTAACTGACATTTCAGTTACCAAGAAGAGGGAGCAGAAAACCAGTGCTTGCAGTAGCCTGATCTCCCTAAAAGCTCTGTTTCACAAACATTTTTTCAGTGCAATGGTACATTCCACCATACACACACTTAAACAAAAAGAAAGGAGATAGCAGCTGATACTTGCCTGTAATGATGCCATTTTTCTCCACTGGTTCTTGCCAGCTGACCTTGAGAGATGTGTCCAGAATCTCAGTAAAACTCAGATGTCCCACTGCTCCTGGCTCTGGCAATCAGAAAAGAAAATCTGTTAACAGCAGAACCCCACTTACTTTTGATCTGATTCATGTGTCAAGGTTAGGGCTGAAGAAATAAAACACTGAGGCAGGGCCAAGGGAAGCCTTCTGGAAACATCTGTGAAAGCTGTAGGGAAGAGTAGAGAACACAAGGCATTAAGAAGCACTCTGGCTACCATCACATAAATTATTTTATCCAGTCTTCATCCTAACTGTGCAGAGAACTAAAGAGAGTGACAGCAGGAGACTTGCACACAACTTGTTCACTGCCTGTTTTCTTGAGCTAACCTAATAAGAACAACCAAGCTGGCAATCCTGGAAGTGATTGTGTTTGCTGTTTTCCCTTAGTGATGGCATTCAGCATTTGCTCGTGCCTCTGTGGTAGCTTATCTAGCCTTAGTTCTGTAGCAACATCACCAGCACGCCCTTCATCTGAAAAGAGCCTTTTGCCTATGCAAGGTCAAAGCTACAACAAATTCACTGAGCCTCTGCTTGGGTAGGTTCTCTCAAAAGAACCCTAAAAAGTCCAACATAATGGCAACTGCCTTTTGGAAAATGAACACAAGTGTGTGAAACTTTTAAAGGATTTTTATGATGTAGCTCGAGAGCTCTTAAAAATTTCAGCTCCCCAGTGTGCAATGAAAGAGTATAAAATGGAATGACTGTCAAGAATATGCCATCCTGCCTCAATTTTGATCTTCAAGGAAGACATCCTGACTGATTTTTGATCCAACTGCTGTTCTCTCTTCAACCGATGTACTGGAAAAAGGAGTTTTTGTTCACTTCATATTCACTGTGCTTCTGTCATTGGATCCCTGCCCGAGTATCCTCCAGCTCCACTGACATCAGTTGGCAATTTCTCGTCTGCAATTTCATATTTTGTTTCCTCTTCAATTTAGTCCAGTTTCTCATTCCCCTCCAGCTATGATGACAAAAAAAACCCCAAGCCTGCCAGTAGGTCAGCTACAACCACATTTGCAATTCTGCAATCCTAGTGAGGAAAATTTCCAAATCCATTCTGCAGTATCTAGTAGTCTAAGCATGACAGAAAGAAGTGCTGATCTGGTACTGCTCTCAGGAATACCCAACAAGAGCACAGCAATTATGTGCTATTCAGGACTATGGATCAGCAGAGATGCAAACCTCATACTCACAAAGCTTTACTCCAATTAGCTCCTGCAGTTGCAGTCCAACTTTAATGTCATAATGAAAACCAGGTGCAGGTTACTCCAAGCCAGGACACAATGCTTCTGACTGGATGTCAGATTTTATTTGACCTACAGTTCATCAGCAAACACATCTGTTTGCACTGTTTTTTTCCTAAAGGCTTGTCTAACTTTGCTATACAGACAGGAAATTATCACCTGAGAACACGAATGTCAGTCCTTTCAAATATTTTTGCCCCACCACATAGATCCTGAAGCAAATTAGATTTAACAAGTTCTCTGCAAAGATGCATTATACCATCCTGCACTTAACTTCTCTGTCACCAAGAAAACTGAAGAAAACAACTGTGAAGGATTAAAAAGGAAAAAAGAAAACTGCTCATCAGTACTGCTGAGGCTCCTTTCATCATACAGTTATATGCATTAAGAAATGTTTTAAATGTCTTACAAAATGCAAGTCTAGCTTTCTCTTGATTTATGTTTTATGATGAAATTTCCTTGTGTTTAAAATGGCATTTGATCCCAACCTCTCTCTGAGATACTCTCAAGGTCTTTGCTGTGCTTCTTCTCCCATTTTTCTGCAAAGTCTTTAAGGCTCATTTCTGCAGCCTTGCCTTCAGCAGAAATATTAATAGACTCGTTCCTCTTCCCAGCTGATCCATTTTCACAAAATCTTAAGAGATCATATCTTTGGTTTCTTATTCTTCTTTACTCACTGAAATTAGCCACAGGTTTCAAATGTTGTTGGAGGGAGAAAGACAGATGAACCCAAGACAGACAGCTGAACATATTTACAAACCCTTATAGTGAAAAGCTCAATTTCCTTAAGAAAACAGGCAAAAAAAGTCAATACTACACAGAGGAATGTAGTGCATGTTTCTCACAGAATCATACCTTTTCTCCATGCTTTCCTTTAACCACAGACAAACAAGTATGAGTTCATATTCATGGTTCATATGGATTTCTGTTAGGTAAACTGCTATCTCTGTGATCTTCTAACAATCAAAGGTTTAAGCCTACAATCTGCTCTTGGGGCACAGGTCTGGCATATGAAGAAGACTAACCACAAAATGAAAATCCATGGGGAATTATTTGATTTTCTTAATGTTATTTCAGGAATATCTCATGAAAAATTGGATTAGTACTTTGAGCCTTACTTCTGTGAATGTAATGACAATCAGAGTTTCCTTTACAGGAACACTGACCAACCTAAAAGATGCCTATTAAGGCAAAGCACGATTTCTGAAAACAATTCCTTCATGGATTTATTAGACTTTTTTTTTATTCTGATTTGGATCTGTAAATGTGCAGCAGTGTTCCTGATGAACCATGACAGGAAGACACTGGAGCACTGGCCAGAGCCAAGATCACTGTGGAGACACAGTTAGCTGTGAAGGCCACTGCAATTTAGTTGTTTTCTGCATCAGATGCACACTAGACTTGTTAGTTGCAAATACATCTTGAGCAAACATTTCCAAGGGGCCACAGAGGCCAAAATATTTTCTGATGCAGGGAATAATTTATATGCTGAACTATCTCATTTTATTTCATCCTGACTTCAGTTTTGCAGAATGAAAGTTACTGCATTGTTATGATTCTGGTTCATTTATACAAAATGAAAGTTACTGCATTGTTATGATTCTGGTTCATTTATACAAATAATTGCAATATAATATAAATACAGATATTTTCAATATATTGATTAACAGAAGAAAACAACTGAAAATTAATTATAAACCTGTGGCTGCCCTACCCCTGGCAGTGTTCAAAGACAGGCTGGATAGAGCTTTGAGTAGCCTGGTCTAATGGAAGATGTCCCTGACTGTGTTAGGGGGCTGAAACTAGCTAAGATGGCTTTTAAGGTCCCTTCCAACCCAAACCATTCTATGAATCATTGACCTCCACCAGAAGTTCCAGTGCTCAGTTCCTAAGCAGATCACTTCACATTTATTTGGTACCTGAACATGGATTTAAGAGCATAAAGATTCACAGACATAAACGACATGTTTTGTGTTAGCTGAACCAGACTATGAAGCTTTCAGCTTCCATCTAATGTAAAAAAAAAAATCCAGATTTAATCCATAATGAAAAAACATTAAATATCATTAATTTGGCTAAAGGAACACAATTGGACAACCGGCTGAAGTCATTACGCAAAGTAACTTGACCAGAGATTGCAAACTGATTGTGAACCTGAGGTCAAATTTTAAGATTTAAATATTTTGGCTTTTATATCCAAGCAAACAAAATCTGAGCACTGAGATTCTTCACGAGTGCTGAGTACTCACTGTCTTCAAGGGTGCGCAGGAGCTGGGGTGTGCTGCGTGGTCCATCGCCAGGTGTGGTGAAACACAGAACCGATGTGTAGTAAGTAGTGTATTTCTTCAGGTTGGTGATGCATCCACTATGAACACCATGAAAATCTGGAGCAATGGTGACTATAGTCACAGTCTCTGGAGTATCCACTGGCCATGCTAGAAGCTAGAAAATTTAAACATGGATGAGCTCTCATCAGAAGTTGTGTCTATTTGGAATCAAAGCATGCTTGGCTGCCAAACCCATCTTAATCTGATTGTGAAAAAACAAGCAATACTGTTAAACTACTGTCAGCTCTGACGCTGAACAGATGGATAGAACACTGTTACTATGAGAACTGGAGGGATGTGTGTAATACTAGTGATGGAGGACATAGAGATACCATGGAGGTACTGCAATCCTCAATTTCTGCTACTGAACAGTGCCAAAATTATAGCAAATTATTATTTGTATGACACAAGTCTTTTGGCTTTCTCTTGGCTGCTCTGACTAGCATGGACAGGCTCTGCTGCTGAAAAGAAGCTGAAGGAAGAACAATACTTTCTCTTATTTTGGGATTCCTTTAAGATCCCACTAGTTAGAGAGGTTAGTGGGATAAGGAAGAGAAGGTGGAAGGGGACACACATCTTCCTACCCCTCCTCTACTCTACTCCTTCCCCTGTATCCTGTTGACCAGCCTTGCTTAACAGGCTGAGTATTCCAGCGTTGGGTGGTTTGGGGATATCTATACTGTGAATGATTCAAGCGGTTCTGGAACTACAGAAAGAATAGAAAATGGTTGGAAAGATGATTACTACAATTTTCAACACCTGGGTCCCAAAAGTTCGACTTCTGAAGACATTTTCATGCATTTAAAATAACATGCTTGTCAGATGTGCTCAGTCCTTCAAGGTTTAACTCATCTCTGTTGATCTTCTTGGTGATAGATATGTTTTAGAGCCGAGTACCTTATGTGTTGGTACTTAAATGAGGACTTAAAAAATTCATTTTTCGCAAATGACTTTGAAATTTTAAAACAATTTTTGAAATTGCCTGAACAAGCTCCAAGATCTAAAGCTTGAAAGTGCTGATGAAATTTTTATTTGGTCCAAAAATCCTTATGGTGTGGCCTGTTAAAATTCTAGGCCTTACTCAGTGTCTGTGTAAATCTCGCTCCTTGCATTGATTTCAGGCTCATAAACATGAATAGATGCCTGAAATTAATGAGCCACAGTTGACAGTTTTGCCGATGTCTATAGCTTCCAATAATCAGAAAGCAGTGGGAGGACTGTAAGGAGTAATTTTGTGAGGGATATTTCATATTTGCAAAGGTGCACTTTACAACTTCTTGAAATGCAAATAAATTGCAAAGAAATGATAAAAATGGAAAATGGCTGATGGGATGGTAAGTTTAATTTTCTTTTCTAAATCACCTTTGTGGATTACAGTTGGCACTTAGAACTTTGGAGGACTAAGTCACTCTTTTTTGAGTGAATTTCATTGCACATTCTTTGGGAAACATGTGCAGAAAATACAGGAGAACAATTCTCTTTGTAAAGGAAAAAATGGGTTTCATCCTTAAGAAAAGTAAAGGCCCAGCTTTGACTACTACAAGTAATTTATAAACCATGCAAAAAACTACAGGAGTAACTGACAGACATGCTCTCACAGTCTTCATACTGCAATTCACAACCCCTATGAGAACCTGGAATGATAAAGCTGTTGCAATTTACTGCAAAGAAATCCAAAGAAAGAAAACTTTTATCATTTCAAAAGTTTTCACTGACCATTGGCAGATAAAATCATGGTTTTAATTATTTCATACCATTACTAAAGAAACACAAACATACATTAGAGGCAGCTATGCAATGAGACTAGGCATCTTTAGACTGAAACCCTGTTTGAATAAAACAAAGAATCAAAATCTGAAACATGACATTTCAAATCTCACTGGGCTCACAATGCTTGGACTTGCACCAGAAAATTATAGTGCATTGGAGACCACTAAGCCCCAAAAGTGCTGTTATTCTCCAGAGTCTGAACAAGAGCCAAGTACTACTTCTGTACTGAGGTTTCAGGACACACTCCTGCAGCCCTGTCAGTCACCTGGTCTTGAAAGCTGATACTGTCTCTGGGAAAAACAGACATACACACGATCTTAAAGATATTTTCCAATCTAGTTGACCCTATGGTTCTATACATGTACATAGTGTTTCAGCAGTGGGAGTCTGAAACCATTTAACCAGCAGAAATCTGCTCAAAAATACAAAAGCTCCCATGCATGTCTCTGTCTCAGTTTCTCCATCACTTTGAGACATGCTCAGAGAAGGATAAAGTCTTCTGAAACTTCTTAAATCCACCTACAATCCCTCAATTCACAGCTTGTCTTCTGAACATTCTTCTCAGCCCACTCAACATTCCTGCACCTAACACCTAAATCAGCCTTCCTCCTCCCTGCTCCTAAACCATACCTGTCCTCCCTTTTCCTGCTCTGTGATTCCTACAAGATTCCTCTTTGTTCTTTCCATGAATGTTTTTAAACCCTTCATTTATTATGTCCCTACTGCTGAACCACAGAAGGAGTTTCTATTAAACAGTCCTTCCTCAGAGACAGAAATAAACCACTCCAGTTACCTTCTCAGCATACACACTCCACTGGTCAAAGTACCAACAAGTGCTCTGTTAAGCACTCTCTGCTCTGCGTACTGTAATAGATACTGCCAGTTGCCACATCAACAGGGACTTGCCATGCTAACTCCATGTCATCAAGCATGATTAATACATTTTACATTCTTACATCTCCCAAATCATCACAGTGGGATAGTTAAGACAAATATTTAGGGTGATGTCTTGGTTTCTAATGAAACTAACGGGAATTTTACATTAGAGTAAATAGAAATGTCAAGGCTGATTTTCAGTGGCAGGACGATATGTATCTCCTGTGTTGACTTTCCAGTCTGTTTGACATTGAACTGCGTTTTGGCTTTGGAAACTCTCCAGATAAATGATGAAGGTATTAAGACTTTAAGTCTATGACATATTCCCTTTTCAGAACTTAGATAAATTGCAAATTTTAGGAGCAACAACAGCTCCCTTCTGACTTCATTTTACTTGTGTAAGATACCCCTGAGAATATACAGTCACTTTGAAGATTCAGAGATTATTAGATTCAACTTCTAATTGTTATATACCAGAACTGTTAAGGCAAATATTATTTGAAGTCACAGAAATATTGCTTTTATTTACCTTGTATCCTTGGTTAATACCATTGATGAACTGTTGGGGTGGAGGGGTCCAGAGGAACTGGATGGTTGTGGAGTTCAGAGCTTCCACTTGCACATTTTGTGGTGGAGCTGTAGGCACTGAGGCAACAGAGAGAGAAAGAAAATAAAACAGTGTGGAGGAGGGATGAGGGGACAAAACAGAAAGATGAACCCAGAACCCACTAACTGTCACTTGCAAGTCATAAAGTAATAACAATCTTGAGAGAAGAATGCACTTCCTGTGCAAGAGTAGCCAGCAATGACTTGGAAAGAAGAGTAATTGAGTTAATTTCTTGTTCTGTATTGGAGATTCTTTCAAGGAGAGGGGGTGAAATGATTTCTGCAGCTTATTATTCCACAGCTGAGTTTTTCATAAAGACTTGACATAGAAGCTAGGTAATGATAGGTAAACACATCTCTTTCAATTATCCATGGCTGCACAGAGAATGAACAGCTTCAAAAAAGAGATTTCTTGAGTCTTAATACCACTCAATTCCCCAGATCAGACAAGGAAACATGGAGTCTGCAAATTACAGTTCTAATTGAGAATTATAATCTGGCAACAGCATCTGTTTGTTATTTACTGCTGCTTAAGAATTAAGACCAGTCATATCACACACAATAATGATTTTTCTTGGGAATTGGAGATATTCTCATTTTATCTTGATATGATATTCATTCATGTATATTGAATTGATTATATATATTCTGAGCCAATACATCCTCTAATCTACTAAAAGTTGCATAAACACTTTAAGCCAAGTATTTAATTAGACAGATGTTTTCTCAATACAAAAAAAACCCCACCATAGAACATAAAGGCTTCAAACAACAAAAAATAACACCTAAATATTTTGCCATTTAATATAATGTCTCTTTAAATGTCTTCCAGGCAATTTCTTCAACTTAGTGCTTTAGGATGTCATTTCTATAGTTCTCAGAGAAAAGAATACTAATAGACAGGTCTAATTTTCTGAAATTACCAAGCTTGCAGGAAGTTTAAGAAGAAAACTGCTATTTGAGTATAAAAAATGGACTAATACACTTTGAATCCTATAAAATAAGTTTAATAATGCTTCAAAAATATTACTATTGACAGCCATGTGCATTTGTATTCCATAAAAAAAAGGAACTACCCACAAGTGGGTTTGAAGCCTGAAAAGCTTTGTTCCTTTTGCTGCCAAGGGAAAACTTGTACCAAAACCCAATGATCTATGATTCTAAAAAGTATTCACAATTCCCACTGAGAATAGTGGTTTGCTCCATACTTTTCAAAAACAGGTCACAAACTTTTAAAGCTTCAAAGCACTTTTGGAAGATGAGCCTTTGTACAGAGAAGAAATTAAGTTCAAACATGTAAAGATGCCCCTTTTTCCACCAAAAGCTGTTTTGTTTGAAAGATACATAAAGGGTCACTATTCTTAACTGGTGTACAAGCTACAGTAACGCTGCAGCCAACAGAGCTAGGGCAAAGACATTGGCAACCTAGAAACCTCAACACAGAAAAGTGGAGAAACCCTTAAAGATGTCAAGTTTGGAATGTCAGAAACATGCACTTTCATGCCCTCTGTCACTAAACCCCCCTGATGACTACACCATGGCTTGAAAATTTAGCTCTGCCTATATTTTTAACCTCAGAAACCACACATTATTCAGAATTTTCTGACCCTAATTTAAAACCTAATGTCACAATTTATGAACTGTGCATAATTATTGAGTTCTAATAGCAGAATTTAGCTGATACTACTCTAATGTTTCATTAGAATCTGGGCCCTACTTCCTGCCATGTATCATAACTCTCTGTATGCTTTGTGAAGGTTATAATATCATCTTAATGGCCTGTAGACATCATAAAGTTTTTGTACTTAAAGAGATTCACCAAATCATCCTGATACACAGCCATAAATATTAAAGTAATGACAAGCTGGTTTGGCTACAGTCCCCTACTAAAAAGTATTTTTGTCTTCTTCATATCCTTTGATGAAACTGTTTATTATAAGAGCCGCAATATATGTTTCAATTTGGTTTTGTGTGCAGCGCTTCACATAATGGTTTATGTGAATAAGATTTCTTCCAATCATCAAAATTCTTTCTTTCCTGCATATTTGCATATTCAGATAATGTTAAGAGCCAGAGTTTTGTTCTTCTGGAAGAAAAAAGCTTTCAAGTTATTTTTTTATCAGAAAGTCACTTCTATTTGTAGATGCCAGGTTGATTTTGTAACATAATTATTGTACAGAAAATCTATACACAAAGCCATGTGTTGCTCAGTGACAGCCACACTTGAAGAAACGTAGAATTTCAGCAGCGGTAGTAAGAGCCTGCTTTTCCCAAAGCATAATACACACAAGGAGACCTGAGAGCTGACAGTACAACCACTCTCAGTGCCTTTGGTTTCCTGGAACACAAATCAGCATGCACATTGCTGCTTCATTTCTGTGGGCATTGTTTTCTTTAGCAGAGGATCCCACAGATGCTGTATAAGGAATAGCAAATTTCCAGTGATGTCAAAATCACAAGGATTTTATTCTAAGGGTTTAATGAGTTTTTAAGATACATTTCTACTTAACATTTTCAAACTTAAACAGTGACATTCAGGTTAAATACAAGGAAGAAATGCTTTACTGTGAGTGGTGGGGCACTTGAACAGGTTGCCCAAAGAAGTGGCAAATGGTCCATCTCTGGCAGTGTTCAAGGCCAGGTTGGACAGGGCTTGGTGCAATCAGCTCTAGTGTGAGGTGTCCCTGTCCATGGCAGGAGGATTGGAACTACATGACCTTAAGGTCTTTTCCAACCCAAACCATGCTGTGCTTCTATGATTTCAAAATACTGAAAATTGCATCAGGAAGCTCCAAGTTTTCATTTGCAGTCCTTAAAGTCCTCAAAAAAGCCCAGGCAAGCACTCCAGGAGAGGTTTAATAGTTTCAGAAATGTGGATAACCAAATGCATTAGTTATTTCTTTCATTAGAAGTTAATTTCCTGAAACAAGAACAAATGATCATAGCACAAAAAGTACCAGCTCCAAAAGGAAAAACAGTTACAATTATGAACAGAAAGCATAAAGCATTCGGAAAGTTGCAAATCATTATTTATATTACAATTCCTCTTTGGACACCTTTATTGAAAAATCAACATCTGCATCTCAATGAATGCATTTAAAACATGGAAAGAATATGATATGCATAAGCTTAATTATACTGCAGAAGACATAATATATTTTATATTTTTAATCAGTAAAATATTGGCATTATAATCTCAAATCTAAGTGCCAGTATGACGCTCTCTTTTTATGTCCTGATATTAAAGACTTCCTTGGGTATCTGAACAGTTTTGCATTTAAAAACGAAATGAAGTTTGACAGAAGCTAAATAAGAATTTACCTCCAGGCCACTTCAAAACTCAAATACTTTTCTAAGATCATGGTTAGTATCTCACTGAAACTGTGACTGTCCACATAAAGGATTTTCAAATTTAGTGGTAGATCTCTATTGCCTCCCGGCAAGTTTCTTGTCAAGCAGTATGGAAGCTACCAATGTCAAATAGGTGTTCCAAGTGTAATCCCCAAGTAGCTACATTCTTAGTCTTTAAACCTGTACTTCATCATGTTTGCAAATATTCCTGAACTGTCTCACAGTGGAGATCCATCTGGGAGTCATCTCAGAATCACAGATCAAATTGGTCAGACAAAACCAACTGTTACTTTCTTCCCAATAAAGTTCATGTGGTTGGAAATCTGTTAATAGCTCAGCCACTGGGACTGCAAGTTAATGCACAGCATTACAAGTAGGAAAGGTCATAGAAGCACTCCAGATAAAAGTCATTAAATGGGCTTTGCTGACAAGCTAATGGAGAGGAGGCATTATGGTTATGCATGTGTACATGTAATTGTTCTGTCTCTAGCTACGTGCAAATAGCATGTAAATCCTGCAGAGATTCTGACAACCAGACTACTGGTCTTAAATACAGATCTTTAGCAGAGGCTTGTAGAAAAGCCTCCTACTCCTCTGCAGCTCCTGATCTTTGAAGTAGCAGCTTCCATACCTCAAATAAGGCAGGCTAGGGGAATGTCAGGTTTTCCTCTATGTGAAGATTTGGTTGTTCTTTTAATGAACTGGATGGAAGTGCTAAAGTTGCACATTCCTGGTAGGAACAGCAAGGAGAGTCTGCCATGGAGGCATGAGATTCCTCCCACAAATTCTATTCCCCTACAGTCCTGGCTGACACCTTCTGCGGTGCTATGAACTGCAGCATGTGTGTAGAAAAAATGGTCTGTGCAATTCTACACATGCTCATATTTGAAATTCAGTAGTATGAGGTTTGGCACTACCTGATGAGTTTTGCTTCCTGAAGCTGGGAAATGCCCTCTTCCTTTCTTGCATGCCTCTCCCAAGGACAAGATTTTATTTCTTCATTAAGAGCTGGGGGCCAGGACCTCACTGAGACAACTGCTCTTTTCATTCCCTTTGTAAAATCATTTAACCCCTCCCCATCCCCAAATCCCCCAAAACAACAACCAAACAAAAAGAAAGGAGATGATGGCAAATGACACCTAACAGTGACAAAGCTGAGAGATAAAAAATCCAGCCACTACAATTCCAACCTGCTTCTGCACAGGAGCAGTTGAGCCCAAAATGGCCATGGATGCTCCCCAGCTGTTGGTAGGTTCCCAGAAGGAAGTGAATGAGGAAGATGGTTTTGCCAAAAATATGTGAGGAAAACCTAAAGGAAGTATCTTTTTAGTGAGATAAAACTGAATGGTTGCAGAAGACTCTCCTTATTCAGAGATTCCTTTTTCACGATTATTTCCTATATAAAGTAGGAAGTTTTCAGGCAGCCAGGTTTTCTCCAGTTTTTTGCCTCAATCTTATAAACGTCTCTGATTCACCTCCCACTGCCTGACGAAGAGACTACTTTGGATCTGGCTCATCTTGCTTTAATCTTTCTCTCCACACCATCAAGACTCACTAGTTTGGTGACTTTTCCACATTTTAATGCAGGAAGGGCCCTTTTCTCAGGCTTTCATATCCTTTCAAAGTGTCCATGCAAGGCACAGAAGGGAAAACAAAACAGTAAGAACTAAACAGTGAGACCTATGAACTTAAGGATATAAGACTGGCTTTTGGGATATGCATCACAAGAAAGCTATAGCACTCCTAGTAGAAACAAAAGTGGGCTAATGTTAATAACAAAGAGCCTAAGGAAAGTTTAGTCTCTGCTTTTAAACCTTGCCTTCCCTAAATCTAAGGAGTAGTGTGGATTTTTCAAAGACAGAGAAGTTCAGAAGTATTCATGATAGTGAGATAGAAGAAACAGACCCAAAATAAAGAATGGAAGCTTTTGCTTTCTCAAACCAACCTGCAGGAAAAGGTAAACATGTCCAACAGTACAGAGCAGAGACAATATCATCACCATGCAGAAAGATTCTTATATTTCTCAAAAATCTATTCTTCTATAAAAAGGTATTGGAAAACTTCAGTTTTCATACGTTACTGGAACGTCTTGCACGACACTGTTTAAATAAGTAAAAACTGCCCTATGTAGAAGACTGGCACAAATCCCTGTGAAAAATAACATCAAAGTAAGGAACAGCTGGAGAAACCTCTGATGAAGAAAGATCTGTATATACAGAGCATCAAAGGATTAGGCTTAATATCACTCTGAAAAGACTTTTGAGATTTAGCGACAGTCAACCTGCCTGACCTTAGTGTGAGGATGTTCAGTGCTTTGCCAATAAGTCTTTCTGACATTTTATCTAAGTGATACTATATGCCAGTTCCTCTCTAAGTTTCGATCTTTCAGCATCTTCTGAGTTCAGCCACATTCTAGAAGTTTGTGATTTTTGAAGAGCTTCAAGTAGCTGATTAGTTATCAGTAGCTAAAGCAATGCCAGGGAACTAATAAGGGATTAATAGACCACGTTCAGGTATAAATCCACAGCTTACGTGGCAAGTCAATATTCCCTGTGACAAAGATGCCAACGTGCTGATCTGCTCCTGCCAATGAGTTGATCTGCTCCCAGTGCTCATTTCCTCCCAGGCTTTGAGCTGCATAGCACACTTGATTAATATGAGGTGTTTCAGGTATTTTTCATCTGCAGACAGACAGGTTCTTGCCAGCATAGCTCACATCATTTAATGCATGTCAGGATAGAGGCAGCAGCAGCAGTAGTAGGAGAGGGGGATGGATGGGACTGTATGTCTCTGACATTTATCTCCACTCATATTAAAATCAGAATATGATTTACAAGGCAGTTTTACACATGGCTTTTTTTTTCACTCCTGCTGGTTTGTTTTAGGAAGGACATTCTGGAGAAAGAAACAGTCACTGGCTTTTACTGTCATTTCCCAACTACAAGAAGGATAAAGGAGCAGAGTTTCGGTCAGCAGTACGTTACATATGGAGACAGCATTAATCCAGTTTCAAATGATACTGATACCAACCAGCCTCCCTTTTCAACTCTAAAAGTAAAAAGGCTTCATACCCAGCAAGGCATTCATTAGGAGATGGCAGCATCCATGAAATAGTTAATTACTGCTATTATTAAATACTGATATAAAATAAATAAGAAATATCCATTATTTCTTCTAAGTCTATACACCATTGAGCATTTAGGAAGTACATAAAGACAAACAGGCCATTGCAGGTTGCCCTGCAGTCTAAACACTCTTGCTGATTAATATGAATGCAGGACTGACTATACTTAATTTATTACAGAGGATTTATATCCTTATAAATGACAACAGACAACCAATAAATAAAGGATAATAATAACAGTGCATAATATCAAGGGAAATTAAAGTCAATTGACAGGTTTAAGAACAAGAGTGTGAGGTCCAAACCTAAGTCTTAATAGATGGAAGGTTAAGGTGCTATGATAGTTTAAAATGTGCAAATAAACAAAGTGATGAATTACAAGATTATTCACAAAAGAGATTCAAATTCTCTGTGCAAACCAATTCTCAGCAGAGATCTGGTCTTTAGTGGGATAAAACCCATTAATCCTGGCTGTGAGGAGAAGACTAAGAAAAACATTTCAAGGTCTGCTATAAATACTTCTAGAAAGAGTTTGAGTGTGTCTACACTCCTCTATGACTTTACATGGCCTAAGACAAAATATAGCTTCCTTCTTTAATTGTTATGGTTAAAGTGTGTTGCACATGAATAATCTTTCCTTAAATATCTCCCTACACCTCAAATTGTATCTAATCATGTTCTAATGTACTCCTAGTAACAATTAACAAACAACTACATCTTCTTCTCTCATTGTAAATTAACTGACATACTGTAAATCTGCAAGCTGTTAAAATACTTTAATTGTTTTATGACCAATAAAGTAGAGACTGTGTACTGTCCAGTGCTCAGTACCCAGCACAACCCTGTAATTATGGGAATATATGAAAGCTTTAAAGGCCTGGTGCTTAATTATCCTATGGATTTTTATACCAATCTAGAGGTGTAAACATGCCTTACACTGGTTGTAAAAAGTAATTACATATCCTTTTGTTGATGTAATTTATACTTTTCTTAAAGCACTTAGCAGAAAGATGTGTAGGAGCTGTAGCATAAAAATCAGGGCTTTAAAGATAAAATTATCTTCCTCTGTGCAAATGTATGCACCATGCCTGAAATACTACAAACCACTCTTTCTCCACAGGCTTTAATTTTCTTCGTATAGTTTCCTTATAAATTAATTCTGTATTACTAAAACAAGGTATTCTATGATTATATGAATATAGCTGGTTTACTCAGCTTTTGTCTCATGTATTGCATACATAGCATATTGCATACCTTGACCATGATAAACCCAATTCCCGGCCACATTCTCTCTGACTCTCCTAGCAGAGTAACCTCAGTCCCTGACTGTCACAGCTCCAGTCCCAGCTCTTTTCAGCATTTCTATTTAGTCCTCATGCTGCAGCCAACTCTGACCCGCAAGTGTCATCATGAGGGTCAACCAGAATAGATAATTTTTTAATTCACTCACAGCTTCTTCTACAGAGATAACAGCAGAGACTTATCTTGTCTCTACTCCAGCATTTGAAATTTGTAGGTGTTTCCTACCCCAAGCTGTCTGTCAAATTTGACCAAAATGATCATTAATTTTACAAGTTGTTAGTAGGACTACCAGAGAGTGCATCTCCTTATGTTATAAATTGTAACGCTAAAGGATATATTGGTCCAGTTTGCTCACCTCCCTGTAAAGTGTACTCTGTCACAGGTCTGCTGAATGCTCCTAGCCCAGCTCCATTGTAAGATGCCACCTGGATCTCATACTGGGTCCAAATGATCAGGTCTTTTACTAAGCAGTAGTTGATTTCTGCACTGGTGATGTTCTTATACTGGTATTCTCCAGGGAGGCCGGCCAGGCGATACCTATCATATGGGAAGAAATATTTGCTAGTGAATTAGATGGTATCAATTACAGCAAATATCCCGAGTAGCAGAATTGCTTCCTTTGTCAAGAGGCAAGATACAAACTTCTACAGCAGAATTATACAAAGAATAATTAAAAATAATCAGAAAGAACAAACTAACTCCTGATAAAACCCTATCGTATTTGACTGCTATAGTACTGCTGATCTGATCTGAGATTACATGTTTAGGGCTGAACAAAATGGGTATTTTATCCTGTTTTATAGTTGCAGAAAAATTACAGCTCTTTGAATGTAGCTTGTCTAGTAAAAGCTGTGATTTAGTTGATAAAATTGCCCAGATGTGATTTTTTTTAGCAAGATGCTGCTGTAAATCAGCTTGTGAAATGGTTTTTTTCCTTCTCCTCTGAAATCTGAAAAGGAAGAGCTCAGAGGGCTCTGGCCTTCCAGAGACACATTCCATCTCATTCCGCTTCCTTCCAGGTGTTGTCATCTCTAGCTTACACCAGGATTTACTTCACAGATAAAACAAGGATGGAATATAGTTGAGACCAAAGGGTTGGTTAAACATTGAAATTCCAGAAAAGCTGTACCAAATACAGGTAAACTTCGTGCCTGTACAATTCTTTGTACAGGTGGGTGGTAAACATCCTGCCAAACTTTCTGCAGAGCCATAGAAAGCTGAAACACTGAATATATTTTCCCATGTAAAAACTGCATTGCAGAAAACAGGGCCCCTTTGATATGTCTATTCAGGCCACGAAACTATGGAGAAGAACCATGCAAATCTGTGAATGTGAATAACACTGTTGTTTTCCTTCCTTTACGTGCTTACAATATGCTAATTCACAAAAAAGATAAACCAGAAAAAAAAAGAGGCCAAGCAAGGGGCACGAGGCATTACTATTCCCATCAGAAAGACAAATCTGGAAACACTTGCATTTTTATTCACCACACCACTTTCATGCACTCTTACTCATCTTTTGCTTTGCAGTAATCTCTAAAAGCTTACTGACTTTGAACAATTTCACTGACATCATACAGTCTGATTTTAAATTCATCTAAGTTAAATTGGTGCAGTTTCTATGACTAGACAACTTTGTGTATTTCAGCCACAGATTTTGTTCTAAAGTCTTACTATAAAGAGATCAGTTCTTAATCACTGACAACCCCTCTATTTTCTGCTGAGCAGCTGTTTGCCTGACCGTATTTTGGCATATTTAATGTTTGTAATGCTACACTGGTGTGATTCGATTTATGAAGTACAAATGGAAATAAAGAGATATCAGGCCTCATCCAAGTTTATCGAATGCCGCCTTCTTCTTCTTCAACTTCACACAATATCTTTTTCGTTATTCTGTCCCCTGGGAAGAGTGTATGCTTTCTGGCAAAGTCAATTCTTTGTGCAGCAATGTTTTGCCTCACACCTAGCAGACAAGGTGTAGAGTGCTCCTGTGATTTAATCCATTACGCTATTAGCATGGCAGTCCTCTAAATGCAATATTGGCAGCGAGAAAAAGGGCAGAGGATGGAGGCTGGTTCAGAAATGTCACGTCTTCATGATTTTTCTCACCATGGACTTTGATGTATACTCCATATGACTTGTGCAGTGCACCTTCACTTTTAAAGATCAGGTGTTCCATCAATTTAGTATCTTGCATGTCTTGAGGATTGGGTCTCTGTGATGCATGGTGGTTTTCATTGTGTTATACTCCAATTCTACAGAAATCAGTGCAAGAAGACTTTTCTTCAGTGCACATTGCTGTCACCACACAATTTGACTTGGAAGAACAGGCTGGTTTATTACTTGGGACAGTTGTTCTTTTATATGATAATCTTAAATTCCCGTTGAATAAATGGTTTCTCTGCTCTGTAGTCAAGACAAAGCATGTAGACATCACAAATGTTCAAAGACTGAGTAGAATGAATATGATCACTCTCTATTAAAATGGAAAGAGATGTTACAGCAAGGACAGGGATCAATCATGCTGGTAGATGTAGCAAATACTTCAGATAAACACTGAAAACACTATATGGAGAAAATAGAACAGGTTACCAGAAGTAGGAGGCTATGGGATTGCTTTCTCAGAGAACTTAATGCTGAGACTGGGTTACATTCAGTGGGAATAGCTAAGGAATTAATCATAGCAAATAAACCAGTTTAAATGCAAGAATCATACAAGCAACAGTTGTATCCTGTGCAAATGGGTACCCAAGTCTCATGACAAGATTCTATCTATAGATAAAAACTGAAGCACCTCTTTCTACCTGTTACTAATGACTGGCAGAGCTTTCAGTCTGAGTCCAGCTCTTAAAACTGCAGACACTTGCACAAGTGGCCCACCAGCATAATAGGCTCTGTGCAGGTGACAGGGAGGTTAACAGACTTTCAACTCTGTCTGCAAAGAGATGGAACTTTCCAGGACTATTCTGGGAGCTCAACAACACTCTTAACATCACAAAAACATTTCCATCCATGCCAGCAAAAGTAGGAGCACAGCATGAACAGGATGTTGGCATCTAACTGTAGCATTTAGTTATCATTTAGCAGGTGTGGAGGACACTGTATTAAAAATGTCAGCAGCCAGCCCACTTGGAAACATGTTAGAGTTGGTACAATGCTTGGGAGTGTCTCACAAATACCTAATTAAGATAATGCATCTTTTACCAAAGGTGTGGCCCTAGCTGGCTGCTAGCACCACAGGATTTGTAGGCTGCCAAATGAGCAAGTGAGCTGTAGCTGAATTGGGCAGGAGTGAATAACTGAGTCCCCAGAAATCACAAAAGGGAAATGCCCTGCAAGGTTCCTTTAGAGTGGCAACACCATTTCCAGCACAATATATGCTGTATAAGCAGAAAGACTGGATGTATTCTAGATTCCAAATTACCTGCTGGTATCTGTTTCTCCTTAATAAATACAGAAGGGGCTGAAAGAATCTTACTCACCTGACTGATTTTCAAAACCACATTAAGGTCTGCCATGAAGCATCTGACCTGTCATTCTCTGTCTTCATTTGGTTTGGCACCAAACTGAAGCTTATTGATTCTATTCTTGTCTTCCATCGTGAAGGAGCCCTATTGTGTCTTTGATAAATTTAATTAACCTTTCTAGCAGGAAGCTGAGATTGTAATAAGCAAATATACATCTCCAGTGCATAGACTGCACTGTACTAACCTCCCATGTGAACACTTTCAGTACTTCCTGCACTTCACTTTGAAAATGGAAAAAAGCTATCTGGATGTAGAGAGTCTCCATAGGGAACTAGTCCACTTAGGCAGCCCTTTCTGAGTAGCTAGCAGAGACCCCAGCTCATTGACTCTCTAGAACAGGCAGGCTAGAATTTAAGTGCCTACACTCATGTGGCCACTTGAACAGAGGTGTTTTCTTCAGTAATAACCAGGGCAGCCACAGCATTCATAAATAATAATGAATGTAGTTACAGAATCACAGAATCATTTGAGTCAGAAAAGACCTTTAAGATCATTGAGTCCAACTGTTAATCCAGCACTGTCAGTCCACCACTATGTCCCCAAGCACCACACCTACACACCTTTTAAACACCTCGAGGGATGGTGCATCTGCCACTACCCTAGGCAGATTGTTCCATTGCCTGACAACCCTTTGAGTGAAGAAATTTTTCCTAATATCCAATCTAAACCTCCCCTAGTGCAGCTTGAAGCAGCTTCCTCTTGTCCTATTGCTGTTACTTGAGAGGAGAGACAGACCCCCACCTCTCTACAACCTCCGCTCAGGTAGCAGTAGACAGTGATAAGGTCTCCCCTGAGACTCCTTCTCTCCAGGC
>JBCJKH010015824.1:19333-31441 GCA_039877255.1 Loriculus beryllinus
GTCTCCCCTGGGGCTCCTTCTCTCCAGGCTAAACAACCCCAGCTCTCTCAGCTGCCCTCACAGCACCTGCCCTTGAGACCCTTCACCAGCTTTAATTTCTCTCCTTTAATTTCATGGAATGGAATTAGAAGTAGTTTTAAACACACTCTTAAGTCACACCATTCTGAATTCCCTCATGCACATATGATATGATAGATATGGTATATCTCCAGACTTTCCAGGTTAGGAAATAACTTACCTTAGGATGTACCCGTGAAGAACTCCGTTATGTTCACTCTCGGGAGGAGGTTGCCACTGGACCATGATAGACTGATTGGTGCGCCCACTGGCTACTATGTTTTTAGGTGGGGCACTGGGGGGCTCCTCAGGTAGCATCAACCTAAGTACAAAAGAATGTGATTGAGGTGGGTGTTGAAATAAATCATAGATAACATTTCTATTTCATGTATCCATTCCATGTGAACCAGTTTCTTTTATCAAAGTCTGATGACTAGAAGGAAATATAACGCTGATCAAACTGCTCAAGACATGCATGAAATAGTTACAACAAATCAACATAATAGGAAACCAGTTAAGCAAGCAACAAGACGGACAGCTGAGCTAACCTTATTCTCTCTGAATCACTCAGGCTGCTACAACTCTTTAAAAGGATTACAAGCCTGAATGAGTTAGAGCTCAGGTCTAGTGTCTGTGACTCCTTCCAAATTGTTTCTTTCAGCTCTTTCAATATTTTTCATATCAAACTCTGTATTTTGAAAAAGCTATTTAGAGTTCAGCTGTTCTGCAATTCAAGCTCTCAGCAAGCTTTAGTTCAGAAGAAGGGGGATGCATCTGAAACTAAATTTGATGAAGCCATCCTTCTATGTCACATCTGTGTGAGTTCCAGAAGTGACATTAGGAGAATGCTGTCCTCCTTCGTGGGCTAACTGTTGGGGCTTAGCATAAGAGCAAAATGATTCTGCTTAACTGATACTCTGGAAGTATGAGGGTATCTCCTTCATGGTGTGCTGATATCCTGCATCATCTAATTGCCATGATCACCAATTACTGGCAGCTGAAGAGCCTCTCCAGAGGCTTGAGTAATGCTAACTGCTCCCTTTCCCAGTTATTGTGCAACAAGTAACTTCATTCATTCACAAACAATGAGCAGTTTCTTTCCCCCAGTAGTTCTAGGTTATTGTACCTCCAGTACCCAAATATTTATTTTTACTGTACCTGCTGGTCTCAGAGCTGTACTGGCCCTTTCCCACCTGGTTAACAGCACACACCCTGAACTGGTAGGTTCTGGCTGGAGTTAGTCCACTCACAGTGACACCGGTCATCTTTGGGTCAAGGTTTGAGAGGTGAACCTTCCAAGGGGAATCTGTTGGAATAATTTACATGTGAAAAAAGATGACAGTGCTTGTTAAAAGCCCTGCAGAAGTGAGAAAACGCCTCTGACTGCTCAGAGCTCTTTGTGCTTGTTTTCCTCAGAGGAACTTTGGGAAGAAGTTTCTTTTCAGCAGAAGAAACCTTCCTGTCAGCCCACACGGTTATGCAGATTGCACATTTGTCTACTGGAAAGTGATGCTGCACATGTCATGGCATAATAAATAAAAACTATATTCATTAGCATTTTAATAAAAGAGTAAACAAGCATGATAAAGACAGATGGGCTGTGTATTTCACAACCCATCTGTTTGGCAGGCCATTACACCACCACACCCATGAGTGGCTCTGGTGGAAGGACTGTAATGAAATTCACAGTCAGTTTGGAATATCTTCCTACCCAGCTTGTAAGCAGGTGTAGAAGCGTCTCCCTCTGCCAAATCAGACCTTTGCTGTAAGACCTGAGAAAGCTTCTGCTGCGAATTCTACAAATTCTACACATCTGCAGTTTTCTCTTTTCCTAGACAGTATATGGCATTTGGTCTAATCATCTCCTAGGAAGACTGCCTGGAATAAACAGCTCTGGCAGCACTATAAAACCCTCTTCGTCAGTTCACATACTTGACATACTGAGCTCCTCTGATGCCCAAATTACATTTTCAAGTTTTCAAAGAGGTCAGAAAATGAAACATGTTGAAAATTAAATATCCTGACTTCTTTTCTTCATAGCCTGGTGTCACACATTCTCCCTGAAGTCATGACTGAAAGAGTCAGGGAGAAGTGACATTTGGTCTGTGTTGCAACAGTACAGCAATGGAATCAGCCAATTTAAAGATTTGTTCAGATTTTAAATAATACCAGCTGTTTCCATGCTCCCTGCTCAAAATTACCAATGCTTCTGGAAATGACTGAGGAGCTAGCTGTCGATTTTGGCAACATATCTGTACATGTTGCTCATCAGAAGTGCATCGCAGCTCCTGGCAGGTCACCTAGACGTCTGCCTGAAAATGAAGAAGAGATGTCCCAAATGTGGAAGCTTGCTAAAATTCACACCAAGATATAAACCACTAATTCAGCGCTTTTCTGGCAGATTCCTTAGCAAGTTTAAGTCTTCTGGGATCTGTTGCCAGTGGAGCTATAAACACTGCATCTTTGAATTACTCAAAACATATTTATTCCAGTAATGGCTTTCTGAGAACAAAATCTTTTTTAACAGGAAAACTGACACAGCAGAATATTAGGAATGCTGGAGAAGGACATTTGCACAGCAGTCAAGCTCTGTCCTCACTAGCTGATGATTTACCAGCAGTCACGGCAGCTGCAAGATCAAGATGGCAATTCTGAGTATCAAACTTCTTTTAGAAAGACCTTACAGAAAGCACTCCTGTGCTGTCTAGAAAAGCACTGGGTAGGAGGTTTTTGCATCATAGTTCCCTCTGGATTTTTTCAAGCTTCTCCTGAGGCTTCACAAACAATTGTTCACCTGCTTACAGCCAGAGTACATAGTAACAAATCAAGGTAAGTCAAAGTTAAGGTATGGCTGACTTAGTACACTGCCTGAAGCAGCTTCCTGAGGAAAATGGAAGAGCAGACACCACCAAGAGAGTGAAATACCCCTGTATGAGCTACTTGGGTAGTGGTCTGTTTCCTACAGCATTTCATTTGTTTATTGCTAGTGTAAACACCACCTGAGAGTGCTTAACCCAAGCGCTCAATGTAGTGAAGAGTTTGATTCAACAACAGGGCCTATTAATCTCTTCAGCACCTTGGGGCTTTACTCTGTTTATATGCTGCATCTGTAGAATACTTTATTAATTCCTTTTCCTCTCCTGGTGGAAGATAAAAGATCTGGCAGGAAGAGAGATTAAACTGAAACCTAATATAAACGGAGCCTATTCATCTCCTAGGCACTCCGATTCAAGAAAGGAAGGTGGTTTGGGGAGGATTTGCTTACTCACAGAGCAGTGGGTACAGTGACTATGCAGAGTAGCTTTAAAATTTAAATGTCAAGTCTTTTTTTTTTGATAATCAATAAACTAAACGTTTCAAAACAAACCACAGAATTGCACAGAGCAGCAATTGTTACAGCAGAAACATGCCATAACATTTTTAACACTCTCTTCTCCTCCAGGGGTGACTGTCACTCACCTGTCCCAGGAAGCCTGGAGAAGCTCCATGGTGACAAAAGAGCTGCAAGGTCAAACTTAAAAAAAACCCCGTTAGATTGAGCAGACTGTGATAATCCTTCATTTAATTTAAGCTGCCTAGAATGTACTCTGGGCTTTGTCTGCTCTGCTGCTGCAATTGCTATTGTCTGAAGCACTTCCATATTTAGCTGGCTATCATCTTAAGGATATCAGGTACTTTGAATTAAAGGAGTGAGAGGCCAAAAGGAAAGTAGAGGCTGAAAATGGGTGGGAGACTGAACAAGAGTGGGACGGTGAAAAGTGAGGATGATCAGGGGGTTGGAACACTCCCCATACTAAGGCTGAGAAAGTTGGGGCTGCTGAGCCTGCAGAAGAGAAACTGCGCAGAGACCTCAGAGCAGCTTCCAGTATCTGAAGAGGATTTACAGGGATGCCAGAGAGGGGCTTTTCATCAGGGACTCTAGTGAAATGACAAGGGGAAATAGGTTCAAACTTAAACAGGGGAGATTAAGGTTACATTTAAGGAAGAAATTTTTCACTATGACAGTGGTGAGGCACTGGCACAGGGTGCCCAGAGAAGCTGTGGCTGCCCCATCCCTGGCAGTGTTCAAGGCCAGGTTGGATGAGCTTGGAGCAACCTGCTCTAGTGGAAGGTGTCCCTGCTCATGGCAGGGGGTTGGAACTGAATGAGCTTTAAGGTCCCTTCCAACACAAACCAGTCTGGGATTCTGTGATTCTGTGATTTTGGAAAGACACCTGCATGTTAATGAGAAAAGCTCCTCTGAAATCAATACATGAAATTGCACTACAACTGCTTACATGATCATAACACATCTGTACTGAAAACTGATTTTCTAATAGTATTAACATGTAATGCTATAGTGTTTATGATAGCGGAGCTAATCTTTATGCAGAAGTTCAGAAATGGAATGAAAACTGATCCTGATATTGATTTCTGGAGTAAGGCTCAATTGGTTAAAAAACCCCCTGAACCTAATTACTACAGTTGTAACTTAATAGTGTCATAGATTTACTGTCTGGTTGTGTTGATCTAGGCTCTCTTTAGAATTAATTTTGGAAATCAAGTGTATTTGCTTGCTTTTGGGGGATGGTTTAAAAGGGAACCTTTTTTTTCATCAATGTTAGCTACTGACGTGGAAGAAAAGTAAAAATCCAGCTCCCTTATAATTCCAAATATCGGAATTTCACTGAAGATACCTGATTTACCTCAAAAACTATAGACGTGAATTATTGAACAAGTTCTTCTATCAAACAATATGTCTTTTCACAGAAACACTTTGACAAAGTGCTTATCCAATTTGTGCCCATTTCCTTCTGATTATGCGAATATAATAAGTGGTGACAGATGGATCTTTGTCACATCACCTGGTCTGGAAACACATTGTGGTAGGTTTTACATAGTAATTAAAACTTTGCATATGGAATTGCAGATTCATTGAGGTGTCCAGATCACCTTATTGGTTTGCTCTTTAAATCTTCTGGTAGTTTGTTACAAAGGCTGGAGAACAGTTTTCCTGATGTTACAAAAACCTGGTGCGCAAAGGAGAAGGCAGAAATACCATTCCTACTGGGTCTAGAAACAGCAGAAACGCTTAGCACAGGCTACTGGGAACAAAACTTCTCCCAGACCTGAAAGAAAATCGCACTCTAAGGTAACAGATACGCTAATGCAAACTTTAAACAGTAAGATTTGCTTTTTGTTTGGTTGTTAAGGGTTTATTTGTATTTATGGACAGACTGAGGCCTTCCTCAGAGCATCTTTGATTCCCACATAGACTGAAGTTAGTGTTTTTATTTTCTTCACTATTTAATTTGTTGGTGTTTCTATATAATTCGTGATGCTCCTCATACACCAGAGGAAATATAGAGGAACTGACTGTTATGCAGGTTCATGGGGTTTGGTTTTTGCTTTGTTTCTAAACTTGGAATTCATGTCTGTGAAATTTGCATTAAATAATTTGGTGAAGATCCAGAGAAGTTATTAGCAACATTATTTTTTATTAGTGCTGGTGATAGGATACACATGTAACTCCTGATCCCACTTGTTTTAGCTTTTGAAATTCTCTTTTCTTAGGTTCAGCTCTTATTCACTTTGTATTATTCCTTTCATTTCCTTTCCAAAATGCCAGTAGAATTGTGTAGGAAAAGCAGCTGAAGTAGCTGTAAGTTGAAGGGATTTCTTTGGTGCTGTTTGTTGATTACCTGGTTAAATGTTTTCACTTTAATGTGCACTTATGTTCTGCAGTCACTGGCAGCCTTTCAGAGCAGTGCCACAGGCAATAACTAATCTTAGGCTGGTTTTATCCTTGGTAGATAAAATCAATATTGAACAATAGCTATTTTTGTTGCTGGAGATAGCGTAAAGCAAAACTTTCCTATTCATCTTTCATTTTCTCATAGCTTTGGACCTCAGATCTGCGTCGGACTTTGTGGACTGAAGGTCTTCATTACTCATTTATAAGTTTCCCTATTGAAATTATTTTTCAAGTATCATGTTCTAGAAATGGATTATGGCTACACCATGGCTGTGAGAAGACGGGTGGAGATTTGCCCTGCAGTGCCACTGGCTAGCAAATGTAAATTATTTCCTTTTCTGCATCTGTTCCTACATGAAGGAAACAAAAATCCAATAGATTGCTATTGTTATAAATATTTAATAGAAGTAGTAGAAAATAGCTTCACTAAAAATGGCATTGTAGTATATGTGTTAAACAGGACAATCAAAGGACTCCTAGATAGAAACAAAACTCATCAATGAGAAAACTGGTATATTCACAGTTTCTGGTTTTTATGATTACTCAGTGCAGAAGTCCAGAGTTTAAGATCTAACCCTTTGCTAGGTAACGTGTTGTGGTTGTGAAGTGTATTAAGTATGTTTAAGTCTTAGATTGCAAGACGGATACTTGTAATTTAAGATAGCCTGTGGTTACTACTGATGATAAAACCACAAAACATCTGTTAAACATTAAAAAGAAATTTTACCTTCATTACAGTGGGTAACCTGATTGCACGCCTGAGTGCAGTGGGACAAAATGGCTGTGAGTGGATGCTCAGTAGCTTCCCAAACATCAATTCCCACAATCTGTTGCAGTCTGCCCCAGTCTGTTGCAGTCTGCCCAGCCAATCCAGATTTCTTTCAAAGCCTCTGGTATTGACTTCCAAGTCCTAAAATACGATAAGCTTGTCTCAGCTCTAAGAATAGCTGCTCCAAAGACAGCTGCAGTAACCTTTTGATTCTACCTTGGTTACGGAGGTAGGATGTGGTGCGTGTGTGTAGAATTTACTATTCCATAATGTAGAGGAGATGAAGAAAAGCAGTAAATGGAATGTATGTTGACATATGCTTACTTAATGATGAGGGTATGCTAATCTAGACTGGCACATTTTCTTGAATTTTTGATTTATTTTTTAACAACTCAAGGACTCTATCTACAATCTATATATCTATAATTGTATTTAAACAAATCCATAATTGTATTAAAGCATGGTTAATACTGAATTTTGACACAGATCATTTAAAATATTTGTAAGATGCTAAACAAAAATGGCAATTGAAATTAAATCTATCAGTATGTGATCTGTTTTTCCTTTCCTGTTTTAGTGTTAAGAAGGCACTGTAAGATCCCTCTGCCCTTCCCTGACTCTTGTAATCTACAAGTTTCAATAGTAAATAGAAAAGTCTGCGCCAACATTGACACAATTCTAATCTCTACTGTAGAATGTACTTTTTGGTTGCACATGTTTGAAAACTAGAATATTACCCATCAGTTAATGATTTTCATTATCAGTTTACATCTCACTGGTAACTAAATTTAGAGGCAAGATAAACCTGTAATTCCCTGTTCTACTATTTTTAACTTCTTTTCTTTCAGCGTATTTTTGTCTTTTTTATATTTAGGTCTTATTCAGGTGGAATTATTCACATAATTTCCTTTTTTGAAATACCAGTAGAATTCTTTAGGAAAAGCAGCCGAATTGATTAAATGTAAAGGGATTTTATTAGTGCAGTTTGTGGATTTTCTATTCATGTGCAAAAGTATCATCTGGTTTTTATGGGCACTCTAAGGACCTCAGTGGAACAAATCTGCATGCGTATAGGCGTATGTGGGAAGTCTGCAGAAAAGACTTTTCAAGATCTCTGTGTGTAATTCCAAACTAAGAAATTCTTCCAGTACCTACAGATAATGGGGAAAAAAAGAGTATTTCTTAAAGTAGAAAACAAGGGCTGCAATTCTGCCGCGTTTGCTTATAGGAAAAAGAATCAAGACAATAAAGGTTTGGGTTTGGATAATCATTATATTTTGGGGGAATGTTAGCTGATCAACAGCCATTACTTTGGATATCCAAATTACAAGGACTTGTGGGTTATGTGTATTTGAAAGAAGTATAAGCAAAATAAAATGCCATACTTGAGTTCCAATCCTGTTCTGTCAGCTGCAGTGTACAACCGTATGTTGATAAATCCTTGCAATAACTTCAGCTTTTACCAGGAATTATCTACACTCTTGTTAAGTAATTATCAAACTAAGATGGAGAAATGTTGCATATATTTCCATGGGTTTATTTAAATGTGTGATTAAAAAGTCTATATTAAGCGGTATAGTCATATGGAGTCCTGTGCCTTCAGCTGGTCAGATGACAGAGTACATAAATAGGAAGGAAAGTTATGCTGTCTGTCTCCAAGTCATAAACAGAAAAGATCCATCAGATTAAATGTTTCTGTCAACTGGAATAAAAGAGAGGAAAGAGGAAGTCCTGATTCTGCAGGATGATAAGCAGAACTGTTCTCTGTGTTTGCGGATCCCCACTGACTTTATGTGGATTCTTCACAGGTTGTTTTTCATGCTTGGGACCATATCAGCACTTTGTATACTTGCAAAAACTGTCTTCTACTTGCAGGAATATTGAACATAAAAAGAAAAAGATAATGGCAGTAAGAACAAAAAAATAAAGTAGGGAAATGGACTCATGGAATTTCTTTTAATATAGTTGGGGTTGATAGTGCTTCTTGAGGCAGTAGATGAATACCTGCTGTTTCTATTTGACATAGGCTATTTGAAATTTCCTGTAGCTTTTCCTCACTGTTAAAACTTGCTCAAAGAAAAGAATGTTTCAGAACAACAACAAAAATACAACCAAAATAAATCTGGAATATAAAAGATTGCAGCTTAGTAAGTTTTAACCATTGAGTTTAGATGTTTCTTCAGTGTTTTGAAACAGGAACATGCCGATGGATGCTGATGGAAATTTTAATTTCAGCTATACATCCAGTGGGCTGTTTGTTTTCCTTCTGGGGACTACAATGACTCGTTGTAAGGGTGCATTGTTGACCAAGTTTCAAACAAGCTTGAAATCTGCAGCAACCCTCGGTCAAAGTCTGAACAGTATTTTCTCTGTGGTTGGGAAGATAATGTAGATTTTGCTTTTCAGAGTTTAATCATGGCTTTTGCAATGTGGAAGTTCCTGAAAATGTGTGTTGGTGCTTTCTTTTGTTGTGCCAAAAATGTTTCAAATCTCTGTTGTGTTTAATGAGCAACAAAGACTCTACAGGCTAGAGATTAGGGTGTGGGTCTGGGCTGAGAAAGATATAATTTAGGAATGAATGGCATGAGATGAAAAGCTCTCCTTGATCCTACATGAAATACAGACTCGATCCTATGTCTCTTGTAGCCCTGGCCACTGCGCTAAACATCCGGCTGTGTTAAAAAGGTGAAAGCTCAGCTTGCAAGCTGAAAACCACTTTATTTTTTAGTGATACTGCTAAATGGGTTTGAGGATTTTTATTTTTTTTTCTGAAATTCTTGGAGTTTTCATTTCAAACATGGGCAGAACATTTTTGTGATTCTTTATAGGAAAGTCTTACCTGTCTTCAGGCATTTGTGCTGAAAACCAGTGCAGACAAATGGTCTATACTAACCCTCAAGTATGTTGTCCATCAGAACTGTTAGGTCATTCGGTCATGCCTTCTGGGACCACAGAGTGGTTGACACAGGTTATAACATCGAAAATAGGAATTATTTCATAAAGATAAATTCTTAAGAGAATGCAAATATTAAAAAAACCCTTTTTTTTGGTCAGCATAGAAAACAGTTATATATGATTTCTGTGGGAATTGGGCTAAACTGTTAGTCTTGCAGTAATAGCATAGCATACTTAGTTTGTTTCACTCATTTACTACAAGCAAAAAAGATGAACCTTAGGTTGATTTTTATGTGCATGAAGAGGATTAATTCTGGAATTTAGTAGGCCTTTTTATGGGATACCAGCAAAACTAACGTGCTAGCTTATTGGGGTGTTTATGAAAATAAATACGGAGAGCGAACAACTGAGAGAGAATCTTTGGACTCACTGTTCTCTCACATGATCACTGTCAGCAGAATCTCATCGAGGAATGGGGAGTTACTTTCACTTTAGTGTACCATTACAGAAGATAAGACCATGTTGCTAGGCTCTCCTGACATCCCCAAACTTCTCTTTTCCAAGAGTTCCTGGCACCCTTAAGAAATAGTTAATGTACTTAATGTTCTAGGTTGGAAAAGAAGCTTTTGTCAGTTTGAGATAGAGATCCTGGTCTCTCTCTTTTTTTCGTCTGTGAAAGTTCCTTCCTTCTTTGTTGGATGACATGTTTCTTTTGTACCTGGCAAGTAACCTCACTGAATGCTCTCGTCTCTGCATTTTCATTATCCGCCTCTAAAGAGAACTGATGCTGATAGTGAAGGAGATAAGAAAAGGCAAATTCAACAAACAGTTGTTAGTGGAGATCTTGGAGAAACTCAGGATTTCCATGAGGCTGGAATTCTCCTTAATGCATTTGGTGGTGTGAAAGGATGCAAGCAAGGATGCTGAAGGCAAGCCAAAATGTGTCAAGAAGGCATTTTGGGAGTATGATAAAGAATGGTATAACCTTTGCCAGATTAACACCAGCATAGGTGTTTAAAACCAAAATGTGCCTAATTGATGCCAAATTTACATTGTTAAACCTTTAGAAATACTGTGTCTCTGTGAAATTAGTAACAGGTTTTATATATGTTCAGATAGTGACATTAATTGTTGTTGCGCACTTGGAAAGCTTTTGGCTACGTTTGAGACTGGACTTCAGTCTGCAGCTTGATTCTGTCATCCCCAGGGATGACAAAACTTTGTTAAAGGAAAGGGGCTGAGGGACTGGAGAAAGCTGTTGTGGCACAGAATCAGAACTACACTGTGCTTGTCAGCTGTAACGTTGCTGAAGTGAATAGACAAAAGCTGGTTTTGCCTCCGGAACTGACTTTACAGCAGTATGGACATTACTGCGGCTTTCTTAAAATTTTGGATGAGGCTATTCATTTATATGAAACTCCAGCCTACTGAAGGTAGGCTGCCAAAGCTACATTCACCTTTCTTTCCAAAATGGCACAACATACAGTATGAGCACCTCCTGAGTCTAAACATTCAGGTCCTTGGAGGATGCTGAGGGCACTGCTTTATGAAGCAAACCCTTGTTTTCCTGAAGCTGAGCGTAAGATGCTCAGTTTTCTTGCAAACCACTCTGGCAAAAACACTGCAGAAAAACTTAGTGTTTACTAGCCTTGAATTAACCAGTAAAACCTATTTTTATTTTGTGGCAGAAATGAAAGCTGCAGAAATAAAACTGCATGTTTTTGTGAAAATTCCCAAAAGAGAAACCTCTTAGAGAGCACTCGTACATCCTTCATACGCATAGTGTTAATCCATATTTGACATAAAGAGGCAAGCTTACTGGGTTGTTTTTTTTTCACTGTGCATTGAATTCTATCTTCAAAACAATCAAATGGAAAAGTGGGAACAACTAATTTTAACTGTTGTGTTAAAGCACTCTGATTTTTCTTGAAACGAAATAGCCTCTTGCAATGCCATTTTTATTCATTATGCAAATAAACACTAGAGATGAATAACAGATGCTGTTTCTTAATCAATTTTCTGGGACTGTGCTTAGCACACATGAGTAAAAGCAGCTCAGAATCCTGCAAGGCTACTCCTAGTGACAGGCAATGCTAGTGGTCACGTTCAGCAAACATGGCCAGGTCCTCAATGAAGAAACTTGAGCATTCAGCAGTTGATGGAATTAGCCTAGCCAAATTGCTTGCAGTGTCACAAAAAAACATGCTGTTCCTTGATAACCAAGGTAAACAACTTCCTAATTTGAGCACTAGCCCTCAAATAAGTAATGGAGGTGCTCAAAACTTGTATTTGGATACCTCATTCAGAGGCTTCTTTCTTGGCACCTAAGTTGAATCACCTCAGGGCGTTGGATAGACAGCCACAATTCACTGATGTGGCAAAGCTCAGATGATTAATTTTTACTACTGGTGAAGCTCCAGTATCAGTCACATCCTCACTGTGTAAGTTCAAATCAATACAGTACATCATCATTGTTCCCTTTGTATGGAATTCTTTGAGTTAAGGTTCTTGCTATGCAACTATTTGCAGGCTTGTATTAGTTTTCCTAAAGTATGAATGACATCACAGAATCATAGGTTAGGGTTGGAAAGGACCATAAGATCATCTAGTTCCAACCCCCCTGCCATAAGCAGGGACACCTCACACTAAACCA